>CM034471.1:25875075-26026212 GCA_019925255.1 Litchi chinensis
ATGACAATTATTGGTAAATAAACTCTACACGCTTAAGGTGATTAATACAAAAATAAGAATACAGAAAATTCCAAAACTCAATTTGTAATAAGAAATGCAGCAGCAAAGAGCTTTTTCAATACCATTATGATGGCTGCTACCATCATCTTCACACAAGTCGGCCATTGCCGCATTGTCTCCATAACCTTAATTGATGATCTTCATGATCTTTCCAAAGGCTGCTCATGCAGTGTTGTTGTTGTTGTTGCTCCTCTTCTTCTTCTTCGGCTAGTAAATGCGGTGGAGGATGCTCTGACTCCTCGAGCTCCCCTTCCCCGACATCCATACCCCATTCAAGATAATCCACGCCAGCCATTGCTAAAGCTTCCATTGAAATCGACATGATTGATGATCAATCAGATGATTATAGTTATGATCTATGCAAAGTAGATGATCAACTGAATGATTCTTCGAGAATGACTATATATGATTACCATATTATATGCACGCATAACAAATCGTATATATAGACACACCGAATATATACGTAGACTAGCTAGCACTTGAATTTGGTCCCTTTTAAATTAATAGTCACGGCTAGCATACAAATCAAATGGTGCTTTTGAAAGAGTCAATACAACTAGAGAAGTTCAAATGTTGGATAAACTAATTAAACTAATAAAATTGGAGAAAACAAATAATATTCTCGTGACGCCGTATTGACCAAATTTATTATTGATCAAATGCCTGATTTCATATTTCTATATATCATTCACTCAACATGCAAAATAACTTAAAGAATTCTCATATGCTGATTATGGTGATGATGTCAGCATCCATCAAGAATAAAATAAAAGAGAATTAAGCTATAGTAAAAAGGGAACGGTGACAATCGGAATTAAGTTACAAGTTCGCATTCAAGTGTTTACTAATTTTTAGGATTTGGAGGTGGAATTAAATTAGTTCATTTTCTATTAAATTTACTAAATTAAGGAATAGAAATGAAATAAAATTGATTACACTCAATAATTTAAAAAGAATTTTACTTTTCAAGTTTCATTCATTTTATGAATTCTAAAATAACCAAAACTCACTCAAATTTGAGTTTATCTCTTGCTAGTTTTATTTTGTGTTAATTAAACAATAAATCAAAGGAAAAAAAACTATGAGAATTCATTAACTTATTGAAAGAGGGTGAGAGATGTGAGGCGGCAGAGGGTTAGTTTTTTGAGAAGATGAACAATGATGGGGCTGTGTTGTGACGGAGGGTTATGAAATGGAGGTGTGATGAAGGGTTGCGATGGACAATGATGATGGATGTGTGATGAACGGTTGTGATGGAGGTGTGATAGAGGGTTGTTATGTTGTGATGAATGGTTGTGATGAACTGTGAAAAATGGTTGTGATGGATGATAATCTGTGATTAATACCATAACCCATTTTTCATTTTTCATTTATTTATGTACTGTTATTTTTATTACTAATTTTTGAAGTTTAAATTTTTTTTATATATTAGTTCTTTAAGGGTATAAATTATTATTTTAATTGTACTATACAATTTTGAATTTTTTTAAAAAGTTTTATTTTATTTATATTTTGGATATTTTTAGCTTTATTGTGGTGTAAAAGGGCAGTTTACTTAATTGATAAATATGTTTTTTATTTCTTATTTGTTATTATATTATAATATTAATTTTTAATATGTAAAGGTATTTTTGTATTTTTCTAATTTGGGTCCTATACCGCTTTTGATTTGGATGAAACCACCATTTCACTAGCCGTAGGGGATTTTTGGAATAATGTTTTGAAAAGCTGGCATTGACTCGTATTTTTCTACATTCAGGGCGGAAGTTTTATATTTTCTCTTCTATAAATGGTCATCGCACATTTGTACTCATCTTTCTAATAACAGTTTAATACAAAAACAAAAACTAGAGGATGATCACGGGAATATCATTTCTTCTTACTCTTTGATCTCATCTCTTTTCAAGCTTTGAACAGAATCATCGATTTGATTTTATGCATACTATAAGCTGATCCGTGATATTTTGAGAGAAATTCATAATTAAAACGGTCAATTTCTTCCTAAATACATGCATGACGCAGGTATGCACATCCCACACAAAAACGTGTACATACAAGATGGGCATAATCATGTGAAAGTATTTACATTATTAAGTTCTCATTAACACCATAAAGAGAAGCTCTATAGTAAATATATTTACACAAGCACATTACAGCTAAAAGAAAAGAAATGAGTGTTTCAATAGAAGCTCTGGCTATGGCAGGTATGGATTACGTGCAATGGGGAATGGATATTGAAGAATGGGAGCATGAGGACTCACATGGGCCACCTCCATCACATTTACTTGCCAATGATGATCATAATGATCATCGTCATCACAGTCATGATCATCATCGGTGGCTTGAAGAATGCTATGATCCAAAAGTTTGCCAAGATCGAGGACTTATCAAATGCTAGTGGTGGTCTATATACATGACAATAATGTAAAATAATGTGTGTAATGTAAAATAATGTGTATAAGAAATGAACAAAGGAAGTTTAGTTGAATTGCTCTTGATGCATATTTTACAATCAATAGAAGACATAATATATAACCGTATACAAGAATCAATCAATGCTAATTCTAAGGCTAAGAAATAGTGATCCACCTATCATAGGGTTTGTCCTACACTAACTTAGGAAAGTCAACTAAAGAAATCAATTACATATATTACAATAATATTTCAAAGTCAACTAAGGAAATCAATTACATATATCACAATAATATTTCTTACTACTCCCCCTCAAGTTGGAGAGTGAATATCATGAAGTCCAAACTTGTTACGCAGTGTCACAAATTGATCCTTGCCTAAGGCTTTCGTGAATATATCTGCCAATTGGAAATGTGTAAGCAAATAGGAAGGACTAATCATTCTAGCTTGTTTTTTTTTCTCGAACCATGTGATAATTTATTTTGATGTGCTTTGTACGCCCGTTAAAAATGGGATTAGCTGCAATGTACAAAGCTACTTGATTGTTACAAAACAATGATGTTAGAGCTATCTGTGGAACTCTTAAGTCTTGTAAGATGTAGCGTAGTCAAGTTAGCTCCAAACATGTGTTTGCCATAGCTCGGTATTTAGCCTCTGTTGATGATTTAGAAACATTAGTTTGTTTCTTGGATTTCCATGAGATGATCAGTGAGCTTCCGAGAAAAATACAATATCCTGTAACTGATCTTCTTGTGGCTCGACAACCTCCCTAATCTGAATCACAAAAGGCTCTTAATGTAAAACTATTGGCGGAAGGTACTAATAAGCCTTGACCATAAGTACCATTAACATACTTGAGGATTTGCATGGCTACATCCTAATGTGGTTTTCGAGGTTCATGCATGAATTGACTCAATTTTCAAATTGAATAGACTATATCTAGCCTTGTGATAGTGAGATAAATTAGCCTTCCAATCAATATTGTGTACTTAGTTGGATCATTCAACAATGCTCCATCTGCAGGAGTGAGTTTCAAATTTTGTTCCATTGAAAATCTTGATGCATAACTTGTTGTACATAAAGTATTGTTATCTTATTAAGATAGTTTATTGTGTTTAACATATTACATGGACTGTTCAAATGTCTTAACATTTTTGTGTTAATAGACTTGAAAAAATATCGTAACATTTTGTGTCACTTGAATTGATAAAATGTTGTAACATTTTATAATAATAGGTTTGATAAAAGGTTGTAACACTTTTCCTCGTGAGAGATTATAGATTGATCAGATCAAGAACTCAGAGTCCTTTGTTTTAAGATATATTTTTTTGATAGTTTTATCTCTTATATTTATCATCTTTTATGTCATCTTTCATGAAATTATTTATGTACTTTTAGATTTATTGTCAAGGAGATTAAGTCTCCAAAAAGATAAATGTGTTTATATTTGATTTTTATTCTTTTATCTTTTAGGAGACTTATTGTGCTTATCTCTTAGTATTTTCTATAGGATGTAAAACTTATCAGCTAATGTGCATAAGAAAAATGAATCTAGATGGATTTTTGACCAAGTTCAGATAAGCAAAATAAAAGGATGTAGTCATTACTAAAAAATATGACTTACCTATTTTTTAGCAAATATTGTTTTTCTTTATTTGAGATATTTATCTTTTGATAATATCTTATTTTTATCCAACTAATAATGTTATATTATTCTACAAGTTTCAAGCTGCACACATCTTGTATAAATTGTGGATTTTATTTTATTTTGAGATATTTATCTTTTGATAAATATATGATTTTTTTAGCTAATAATTATTTGATCTATAGTTGATTTATTTATGTTTCTTTTATAGGTAACTACTACACATTTTTGCTATAAATACAAAACACATCAGTTTAGAATGAAACAAACAAGCAACATTGAGTTTAGTAAGAGGTATATGGTTTGCTTGTAAATCTTAGAGAGTTTGTTCTCTAAGTTGTTTTTATTTCTAGATTTAGGAAGTGAGCTAACTAGGTTTATGTTTGTGTTTAGATGCTTGTCGGGATGACAAGTCATTAGGTTTTCGAGAGAAGATTGATTTACAATCCTTTAAGGGATTTCAAGGAGCATAAGTTCTTTGAGAGGAAGAAAGTTTTTGTCCTTGAGAGGAGATAGCTTACAAAGTCTTAAAGGGAGTTCAAACAACAAGTGTTCTTCGGAAGAAAGAACCGATTGGCTTTCATAAAAAGGCAAGTTTGTAGCTATTAAAAGGAGTTCAAAGAGTTGGCAACCATTTAAGGCAAAGGGAGCTTGTTGCTTATTGATGAACTTGGACTTGCATCATCACTGAGAGAGGGTCTTAGTTTGTATGAGTCAAGTATAAGTTTTATCCTTGTTTGTTCATTAATAAGTTGAGATCTATGGGTGTGGCCTTATGGATGTAGGCTAAAACCGAACCACATTAAAAATGTGCTTATGTTATTTCTTTATTTTACTATTTTTATTTTTCTGTTGTGTTATAACATGTTGAATTAAATTTATTGGAACATTCTGGTTCTAAATGTGTTACTACATTCTTGTATTTTTGTGTTATAACATTTTTGCAAAAATTGGGTATTTTATAGTTAATAGGTCATTTTAGGAAATTTTTTTTGGGCATGCACCTATGAGTTCTGAATTTTGTAAGATGTCTAATGCATATTTTCTCTGAGACATGAAGATACCTTTTTTGAATAGGAAAATTCAATCCCCAACAAATATTTCAAGTCTTCAAGATCTTTGATATAGAAACGCTTAAGAAGAAATTCTTTGAGGTGCTTGATTTCTTGGAGATCATTGTCTGTTAGAAAAATGTCATCAACATATTTAAGAACTGTAGTAAATGAAGTACATTGAACCTTTATGAAGAGAGAATAAATGCTTTTTATCATTGATAACTAGCCTTCTAGATGGTTTTAAGAAAGTAGAGAACCAATTTCTTGAGGCTTGTTTAAGCCCCGTAAAAGGACTTGTTAAGTTGACATACAATGTTCTTCCCTTGTCGATGAAGACCAAGTGAAGGGCTCATGTATACGACTTCATGCAAGTTACCATGGAGAAAAACATTATGGATGTCAAATTGATATGTAACCAATTTCACGTAGTGACAATTGTGAGAAGATAACGAAGTGTAGTGATTTTTATGGTAAGAAAAAATGTTTCTTGATAATCAATACTGTAAACTTGATTGTATCTTTTAACAACAGGATGCATGTTGTAGTGTTCAATGTTTCCATAAGATTTGTACTTGATTTTGTCAACCCATTTGCATTTGATTAGTTTATGTCTAATAGGAAGAGGAGCTAAACTCCATGTGTGGTTTTTTTGCAACGCTTTCAATTCTACATTCACGGCTTGTTGCCAATGTGGATTAAGAATAACTTAAGCATAAGATTTAGGCTTTGTGTGATTTGTAATGTTAGCTAGCTAAAAAATAACGATGGGTGGGAGAAATAAGAGAATATGTAAGAAAATGGTTAAGAGGATACTATATACTTGATGTGGGACTTAAGCTCAAAGTAGAATGATTGACTTGAGACGACATTATTTAGTCTTTATGTCATGTAAGAGGTTGCTTAGTTGCACAAGAGGTGTGGAAGGTGTGTGGAGATCTAAAGTAGTTGTAGTTGGTTCATTGGATTTTGCTTGAGTTGAAGATGGAGTGGTTTCGGTTGAAGTTGGCATAGAAGGTAGTTCATGTGTGGTAGGTCCATGTGCTATGGGTTTGATCTCATGAAATTCAAGTGGCTTAGTTTGTTAGGTTTCGGGAGAGAGAATTTTTGTGGTGAGAGGCTATTTGAGTGATATGTTGTTTGTAACATCAAAGAAATATTGTCAATACAAAGTCTTGATTAAGTGGAGTTGAAGTATTAGAGAAAGGAAAAATAGTTTCACAAAATCTAACATCACAACTTACAAAGAATTTCTTAGTCCCCATATCATAAAGTTTGTAACTTTTTTGACCAGTAGAGTATTCAACAAATATGCATCATTTGGCATAAGGATCAAATTTTTGAGTGGGATGAATAACAGTTGCATAATATAAACAACAAAAAACTTTTAAGTGAACAGGTGATGGTGGACGATTGTATAATAACTCAAAAGGAGATTTACTGGACAATAATGGTGATGATAGTTGGTTAATAAGGTAGATAGCAATTAAAACACATTCACCCTAAAAAGTAAGTGTAAATGAGATTGAAAAGCAATGCACTGTGCTATGGTAAGAATATGATGATGCTTTTGTTCAACATTTCCGTTTTGTTGTGGGGTGTAAACACAAGTGCGTTGACATTCAATCCCACGAGATCAAAAGAAATTTCTTATGGATAGAAATTCATAACCATTGTCTACTTTTACAGTCTTAACATGTGCATGGAATTGTGTATAAGTAAAATCAATAAATGATTTCAAAATGTTTTGTGTTTCGGACTTATTTTGTAAAGCCTATAATTTTTCCTTTTATGGGAAATAAATTTTTTTTGATGAATAGTATTTTCATGTTAATAGTATTTTCGTATGAATAGTATTTTTGAATGAATAATGATTTTCAGATTCGTAAAGCTTAGAATTTCCTCTTCCTCTTTTATGAGGAATTAAATTTTTTTGATGAATAATATTTTCTTATGAATAGTGCCTATGTGAATAGTGATTTTCAAAAAGTGGACCTTGAAAATTGAAAATTTCTAGAACAGATATTAGAGATTAAAGAAATTGAAATGGATAAAAAATGAGTCCATTCGAATAAATTATAAGTAATTCGAAGTTTATGGGACAAAAATACCCTTTCAATTATTTAGAGAGTAATAAAGTAAATTAAAGTGTCCGAATGTGTAATTGAATTATAATATAATTCCTGGATGGACTAGAGGTTATTTTGAATTCAAGATTGGCATGGTAATTAATTAAGGATTAAACTACAATTAGTGTCAAGGAAATTACAAAAAAAATAGCATGTTCATATTTAATTGTAAAAAACACGGAGAAGAACATTTTAAGAAATTGGAAAGTATGGAAGAATACATAAAAGTGGATTGTGGCATGAAAAGCATGGAATGAGAGAATACATGGGTGACAAATGGCATGAAAGAATACATGAAAATGTGACATGTGTGTGTCATGCATGACAAATTGGTAACAAGTGTCATTAAAATGCAATAGGCTATATAAAGTTGAATAAAATGAAAGAAAGAAAGAAAGAGAAAGCATTTCAGTCAAACATAAAAACAATGCAAGAGTGAGAGAGTTGTGTTTGGCCATGAAGGAGAAGGACGGTAGCAGCTCCATTTGATGATCTTGAAGTCATTTTTAAGTGTTTTCCACACATGCAAAGGTTGCATGCAAGTTTAGGAGTAAGATCTATCCATTTCAAGTTGATTTCAAGAGGTAAGAATAAAGTTTCCATGAATTGTTTGTGAGTTTGGTTGGATTTATGATTTTTAATGGATGGTTTGTGATTTTTATCTATGGATTTAGAAATTTGAGAGCTCAAAATTGTGGAAAAATAAGGCTTATCATCCAAGAACAAGTGGTAAGCTTATTAGTGAGATTGATTTTTTTATTTGAGATTTAAGTTGGTTTTGATAGTTCAAATTTGAGTTGGTTGTTTTGCCATGAAATGTGATGTGAATTTGATGTGTATGTAAGTGTTAAATATGAAGAAAGGTTGGTGTTATGTGTTTGCATGTGGTTCGGCCAAGAGGAGGTTTAAATGATCCAATTTAAATTTGATTGACTTAAGTGATTTTTATGCATATAGATATATTGAAATGTAAAGTTAAAATGTTGAAATGATAAGCAAAAGTTTGGTGTAATAAGCTGTCATGTTCGGTCATAGATACTAAAAAGTGATGGATAATTTTTTTTGAATTATTTGAATAATTTTATGAGTTATATTGATGTTAGAATTAACTTGAAATTGAAATGAAATGCATTGCATGTCAAATGACTACTTTATGACCAAACTTTGTTTAATTGCAAAAGTGTGATGTCTTATGAAATTGATTTGACTTTACACCCTTTTACATGTATTAGAGCATGATTAAGGTGAAAAAGAATTTGATTGAAATTGATGATGTAGGTTCGGCCAACATGAGCCAAAATAATCTAAAAATGTGTTTCGTGCTTTAAAATAGAATTTAGACTTAAATTGTGGAGTTTATATGCTTAGATATTAAGAAATTCGAATGAAAAATTATATGCGAATAATTGAAGTTGGTACGACTTGAAAAAGAGTATTTCAATATCTATATGTAGTTAGACATTTATGCGTTGATGCGTGTATGAGTTCTAAATGAAATTATGTTTGTATTAAAGTGTACGTGGAGTGACGAGCTAAAAAAGAGCTTGAGGGAGTGGTTTACTATTTGGGTAACAAGTTGTGAGTATGGTTATTTTCAAAACTTTTACGAATTTTATAAATTAATTATCGATGTTTGCAAATGTTTATTTCAATATCCAAATTATTATGTTGAATTGATTTAACTTTTAGCATGTCATTATTATTATTATTATTTTTAATAATGCTTGTAAATTTTCTTAAATTTATGTTATAAATGTATATGCAATAAAGAATGTTTACGAGCTAAATCAATATACTTTCATGCCTAGTGAATTTAAAAGTTTTAAGCATAAGTTTTAAGTCTACAGAAAAGATTTTAAATACCCTTGATTTACTTTAATCCCTAATAGTACTTGGTCGAAGTACCCTATGCATGTATGACAAAAGATGGGGGGAAGTCACTGACTTGAGGGGTTTAAGTCAATATGTCGCCTTCTGCTCATATGATGTAGTATAGATTTGCCTGATGTTGGAGGAAATTGTAGTCCTAGAGGTCCCGCATCTGCGACTACATAGATAACATTCCCTAGTCCTAATGATGTGTACAAGCTCAGATACTGTATATGTACCGTCACGTAAGGATAAATTTTCTTGGGTTACCAGCTAAGACAAACTTTAAAAGGAAAAACACATCATTAGACGTGAGGTTTAGAAAATGAGAAAATTTACCTTTTATAAAATTTATTACTAGATTTCAAGTAGTAAAATTTATATGCTTTATGCAAGTTTTATGATTTTTAACAACTAGTAATAAATTATTAGTTTTCCAACCAATTTTAGGAGGATATATATTTTTTGAAAGCAAATATCATAATTTAAAAGTTTACTCACTTACTGAGTTAAATACTCATCACTCTTTTTATGTTTTATAAAAAATCCTCCCTAGGTGCAAGTGTGGGCCATCAATTAGAAGGAGCTCCGTCGAATGTGCAAGTGGGTTGAGGACACGATGCTACTGCACTAGTCTACTTGAAATATCATGAGCATACATAATTACTTGAGATTTGATGCACGATCTGTATATATTATTTTGGAAAATAAATATATTCATATACTTTTGTAATTATGTTTTAAAAACTTATATACATTATGTTCTTACGCAATTTAATGATTTTCAAATTGTCTTTTAAATTGAATGCATGTTTGTGGTTAGTTGTAAAAAGGAAAAGAGAGCTTGGGGCTCAGAAGTTGATATTGTGTTGTTTTTAGAAGTGCACAGGTTTTCTGTCAAGTCTTGCAGAGTGAAATTTTTAGAAAAACAGCCGTTGTTCTATCGAAATTTTTATAAACCTTATTTTGCAAATGCTCATTTAAAAATAAAAAAGTTTCCATCCGCTTCCGTTTAAAAAGAAATTTCCAAAGTGTTTTAAAAAAATTTTCGGCAAAAGTAACATTCTTAGTTTCACAAGAACCTTTCAACCGGAGTAAATTTTGATTGGAAGACCACTATGAGAACTTTATGTGGACCCTAAATATCATAATGCAACAAATCAAATGGAGCATGAGTTGATATGAAACTTAAAGGAAATGGAAGTCTTGTTTATTTAGCCATGGGACAAATAAGATAATTATTATCATAAAAGGAATTATTAGAAAGTAATAATGAAGAAATCAATTTGAGACAAAGATGGTGATGGATATCCGAGGCGCATATGCCATAAATTTGGAGTGTGAGATACTTGATGAGAGATAGATGTCCTTTGCAACAGAGATATGTAATAAAGACCATCGCGTTGTTTACTCGAGCCAATCATTTTTTCCGTAGCCAAGTCCTACAAGACATAGAAAGTTGGAAAAAAAAAATGGCACAATAGTTTAAAGCAGTGGTGCGGACATCAAGTTTAAGTGAAAAGAGGGGACATATAAAACATTGTCTAAAGTTATGTATAAATTAATTGGTATATTGCTCGTAGAAGTGATTATGATTGAAGATCTAGTGGGTAAATTAACATTAGGTACCGATTAGGGTTTTGTTTCAATGAAAAGTGTGGGATCAAAAATGATGTGATCTATGACATCGCTATTCGAAATCCAAGATTTAGTGAACATATAATTTGTTGAAGCATTGGAAAAAATAAACGAACCTGCGACATTTATGTAAGTATTGCTATTACCACAAGTATGATTTGGTTTCATCATAGATATGACATGAGCAAATTGTTGAAGTTGTTTTGAAGAAAGATCTTGTAATGATTTGGAGGAGTTATAGTTCCTATAGTTGGACTACGATATGTTGTGTGAAGAATTAAAGGAATAGACAAGAGTACTAGTGTCTTGCGGATATCCTTCATGTGTAAAAGATAAGAAATATTTCATATGGTCTGAATGATGAACAAAAAATGGGTTTGATGGATTCATACCAGGATTAATATTGTTGGTGTTTATGTATTTGGTAAAGGACTTATCTGATGGTGTTTGATTTTTGTTTGCCATAGTGTTTGTAGGTATGCAGTGAAGAAAAAAAGAAATCAGGCATTGATAAGATGCTCTGATACCATATAAAATAATATGTATAATGTAGCGTTCTAAAAATTGTTGATTATTGATGATTTTTTGTCTATGAATCGCTGACTGGTACCTTATCGATCGAAAACCTCTAAATCAATTGTCCTACTTGCCAAAGGTGAGTAATTGACTGAGTTGGCTGAATAAGTGGTCCAACTCAATAAAAACTAGCCACAAAATCGATAGGAAAACACCCAAACATCACCAAAAAAATCTAACAACCACCATAAACACAAAGAAACATACTTGAGATAACGATAGAGGAGAGGTCGACATCGTTCATCGTTGTCTCGACTGTTCATTGCTATTTCCGTTAATAAGAAGGGAAGAATGAGAAGGAAAATGAGAGAAAGAAAGAAGAAGAAGAAGAAGAAGCCGGTATGGGTGGATGAGGTCGGCTTCATTCATTACCATCTCTGCTGTTCATCGCTGTTTCAGTTAATAAGAAAGGAAGAATGAGAAGGAAAATGAGAGAAAGGACGAAGAAGAAGCCAGTGTGGGTGGATGAGGTTGGCGTCATTCATCGCCATCTTTGCTGTTCATCACTGTCTTTATTAATAAGAAGGGAAGAAGAAGAAAAAAGGGAAAAACAAAAAAAGAAGAAGAAGAAACCAGCATTTTTTAAAGAGAGGGGCGAGTGGAGGCGGCCGAAACATTGGTTTGGTGAGTTTATATATACATATATAATGGTAAATTCCACAAACTTTTCTTAAGTTTTGGTAAAATTACACTAATATTTAAGTTTTGACTCTTAGATTTTATTTATTTTTTTTTTAAAAAAATCAATTTAAGCCCTTAGATTTTAAAAAATAATATATATTTTCCAAAACAGTACTTGTCGATTAATCATCGATTACTTGTCAATTACTTGTTTAGAAACCGATAAATTGCTAAACACAGTCTTGCTAGTCGATTACCGATTAACGATTTTTGAAACCATGATATAATGTTGTCGACGTTGTTTTCTGGTTGACGAGAGCCTAAAACCCAATACATACAATCAATGTGAAATAAAATAGAAAACAAGAGAAAATGACAGAGAATAAGAACAACACACCAAGATTTTTAACGTGGTTCAGCCAATAAGCCTACGTCCACGACTGTCTCTCAATATTTCTGCAGAGTGACAGTATAGTATTTTCTGTCTCTGTTACAGTAAATTCAATCTCTATTTAAAGAGAAAGATGCGTTACAGTTTAGGTAGAGATAAAATAGGAAGAGAATCATGAATTAATTATACTTCCTAATTAGTTAGAATAAAATCAAAAAACTGCTTCGTAAAGCTCGGGATCACGTTGATTCAGTTTAAATTTGAATTAACTTCCAATTCTGATGAGAGAATTACGATCAAATCAGGTCACTGCCTTTTCTGAAAGATTTCTTTTTCTAACTGTTCATTGTACGAGCTAGAGCCTGTCTTAGATAACCTTGAGCTAGACCTTGCTCTGAGTAACGAGCTGGATACTGAGGAGCTGAGAGCCGAGAGCTCCATCCTGCTGGCTGTGAGCTGAGAGCTGGGAGCTCATCAGCGAGCTGAGAGTTAAGACCTGAGACCTGAGAGCTCATCAACGAGCTGAGACTTGAGAGCTGGGAGCTCATCAGCGAGCTGAGACTTAAGACCTGAGAGCTGGGAGCTCATCAGCGAGTTGAGAGCTGAGAGCTCATCGACGAGCTGAGAGTTGAGAGCTCATCGGCAAGCTGAGAGTTGAGAGCTCATCGGCAAGCTGAGAGCTGAGAGCTGAGAGTTGGGTTCGTTATTTGGATTTTAGGTTTTGTCTATTGGATCAACCCTCTAGGTCAGTTCATTAGGCTTTTACCAGCCCACTTACACAATCCAAATTATACCCACAACAAATATAAAATAATGTGTATAGGAAGTGAACAAATAAAGTTTGGTTGAATTGCTCTCAGTGTATATTTTCCAATCAATAGAGTACATAATATATAACCATATACAAGAATCAATCAATGCTAATTCTAAGACTAATCAATGCTAATTCTAAGGCTAAGAAATAGTGATCCACCTATCATGGGGTTTGTCCTACACTAAGTTAGGAAAGTCAACTAAAGAAATCAATTACATATATTACAATAATATATATATATATATATTACAATAATATTTCAAAGTCAACTAAGGACATCAACTACTTATATTACAATAATATTTCTTAATAAATGAAGGCCATTTTTAAGCTATTCATGATTGTGAAATTTGGTCTAAGAAAAATATTTAAGTCTTCATCACCAAAACCATTTCAACAACTTGATTATTTGTAGCTCTATTTCGTATATTGTGTTTTATTTTTTTTTCTTAACTAGCAATATGGATGGGTTTTGTCCATATAATATACCGTATGTGTATATGGTTTGACTTAATGTAACGCGTGATCTATCCACTTAATGTAATATGGTTTGACTAAAATAGCTGCCAATAATTCTGCTCTTTATCTGTCTAGCTGGTCTGAATTCAATTCCATTCAAATTTTGCATTCACACATGCAGTTGTGCTTTAATTAGTTTGAGCATGAAGAAGATATATAAATATCTTAGCTGTAAAACTAAAATATTGTGGCTGAAACCTGAATTCAATGTTACAAGTCATCGTAAAAAGGTGCAGTGAATGTAATTCTCATTTGGATTCTGTTTGCACGTTCAAGTACTACAAGTCAGTCAATATATATAGAAAGTCTAAGATATCATCACAAGATGGTGGTTATGCTTATGATCTATTTGCTATTCAAGTCTTCAAACTTCCATTCATTTGAATATATATATTTTTAATTTCAACCCGTGACACCTAAGAGGAATTCAATTGGCTTTATCCAGACAGCTCCATGATTGCATGCATGCATGTCAATAATAACGAATCAAAATATCCTTAGTGAATCTATCTGTAATTAAGTCTATATCTATGTTAAGGTTAATATTTTCTTGTAATGCAAGGATAAAGAAGTTAATATCTTGTTGGATTATATATGTAATTAAGTCCATATATATAATGTAGTCTGTTTAAAAGAGTAGTCATGTCAATTTCAATGTAAGTTCTGGCTATGGCAGCCATAGATTATGTAGAATGGGGTATGGATATTGAATATATATATATATATTTCTTTTGTTATATATTTTTAATTACAATATTCAAAACTTGATTTAATCAACATCTGGTTTTAGATTTTCATGTATCTTTTTTATATTCTCTTGTTGCTTTTGGCTTTGCAATTAAAAAATAGTAAATCTAAATTATTCAAATTATCAATACCAAGTATTAAAATAGCAAAAAATTTTCATTAATTGAAGTATCAATGCTCTACAATTTTTTTTTTTTAAAATTTCCAAAACTTAACTGACTTAACCAACTTTAGATTCCCACCTATTTATTATTATTATTATTATTATTTTTACTTTGGATATTTTTGCTTGGATTACTATTTTTTTCTTCTAATTACCGTAAATCTAATTATTTTTTCTTAGATTACTATTTTTTTCTTCTAATTACCGTAAATCTAATTAAATTAATCATTAATATCTAGTACTAAAATATTAGAGGCATACATTCAAATATCAATGTTATACATTTTCTGGCTTCAATATTCAAAATTCCATCGATAGACTTTGTAGTGGTAAAAATTAGCAAGCCCACAAAACAAGCCGAAAAGGCGCCACGGTAGATTGGCCCAGCAGAACTGTAGACCCAAACCAAAAGCCCAATGCACATGTCTAATGGACGACCCAAACGTCCAATTGGCCCAGTCCAACTCTGAGGGAACAAGGCTCCTATTCTAACCATAACATGACCAAGTCTAACCTATTTGCAACTTATTCCTACAATATAGGGATAAGAATGAGTGGGAAATAACTTGATCTATACCTAAAATCTAGGAATAAGTCAGATTACTCTTAGATGAGTTCCAACTTTGTATCCAAAGTCTACTAGGATTAGGAGGATGTCCTGCTTATATAGAAAGGCACCAGCCTCATGTGAAATCATCTAGTGATTTTCCTCATACTTTGTTAGAATTTTCCCACAAGGGAATATTCAGGTCACATCTCAACCTTTTCCATCACCATTCCTCCGCTGACAGCAGGTCTCCGGTTACCTCTTTCCTCCATAACAGATCTCTAAACTGTTCTAGTCCATCTACAAGACCACTATTACTCAAGATAACAAGGTCTTGTCCTATGGAGTTATAGTTCCAAACAACCTTCACACTCTCCTTGGATAGACACACACTCTGCTCAAGGTACTGGATGGCCGCCCACTGATCATCATTAGTGTATTCAAAGCTTTTGTCGTCTTACACATCCTTCACACTCTTACTTGTAGAACCATATTTCACTACTTTTTACTGTTTAATTGCTCTCATTCATATTGCTCATTCTTTTTACTGACTTAAACGTCTGAATGTCTTCCATTGGCACCACATGGATGTCCAGATGACTCATGCTCACCTTTGATTAATTTGTCCAGAAAGCTGATTGGCGATGCTTACTTCACGTCACTATATTATTCAATTCCACTATAAACTTCACCGGCTTAGGACATCCCCTATTTTTGTTATTTTATTTTATTTCTATTCTTTCCTCAAATAATAGGAAGTCTAAGTTCAAATCATCAATATAAGTATTAAAATATTGTAATGTGTCAATGTTATACTTTTTTTTTTGGCTAAAATATTCTTCGTTAAATACTAAAATATCATAAATATATATTTTTTACTTAAATAAATAAAACTTAACCCAAACCAACTTAATTGACTTTTTTTAAAAAAAAATTATCATTGTTTTTGAGTATTTTCGAAATGATTCTAAATTCAATTCATAAATAGCTATATTTTTTTTTTTCTGAGAAAATATAGGCTTTTAAGTTGATAGACTAAAAAGTGATGCGAAGATCATGCATTAAAACTGATTAAGGTAATATCTACTGAAATTTGTCATTTTAAAGGTTCTTGGAATGATATCAAATTTTATTTTTTAGACAGCGTAGATAAAGTATAGTTGATTAGCATAAAATCAAATGAAGATGATGCATTAACATCCATTACTTTTACATGGACATAATCTTGTGTTATATGCGCGCACATGCACAAACAACCAAGAATTCTATGAGTGTTGCGTGGGACAACTAATAGAACTGCGTCCGAAATAATTTTTCACGTGACATCAGATATTAGGTTTCTGAAGTTAAGTATCCTAATTGATTTGCAAAGAGCAGAAAGGAAAGAAAACTATTAACGTGATTAGTTTCATAGAGATTACTCATTACTGTCATGTCTTTCTTGTAGAGCACTCTAGCGCCCAAGCGAGAACCAACATCACATTTGCCATCTCTGCATGTGGCTCCTAATGGCAAACTACTGCCAACATTCTGGAATATGCTACTACTGAAATCGAAAAGACTGATTACAGGGAAACTGAAATTGAAAAGAATGCAATTTTACGGAGAAATACCTTGTAACAAACAAGGTTACAACATTGAAACAAATGGTTAATCACTATAATGCAAACTTTTCATAAGGGAATGAAAAACTACAGGGACTATCATTGATTGTTTTGCCTTGGTAACAATATCAGGAATAACTCCTTGTGTCTCAAAATCCCAGTAGGGGCTTCCTGTACCCCCAAATCCATTATGCTTTGCATACAATGTCATTAAACTTTTTTCAGGTATCCAGGGGCTAATTTAACAGCTCCTCCTCAGACTCCCTACAATCTTTGAAAATTTAGTAGAAAACAAAAATGTTAGTGTGATCAATACAGGGTTGGCAAAATCACTAAATTTAGTTCTACTTTGGTTTCAGCTAAATTTAGAGACAATTATCCAACACCAACCTAAATAGTTTCAGCTACAAATCCAGCAACTTTTCCTGTAGTTCTAAAATTCAATGGTATGGGTCTTGCTTTACAGATGATGGATTTCACCCTGCAAATGCCACATTCCTGTCTTAGAAACAGAAGCAATGACATCCAATCTTCCATGTGATTGGAGCTGCAAGTCCAGTAGTACCAGAACTTCCACCATGACATGCATTCCTCAAAGAAGTCATTTCAAGTTCACCACTATACATTCTGGCGAGAAGCATGCTTCTGTACCAGAATCGTCAAAATAAAGAACCTGCATTTTCAGTCCAATGAACTTTATATGTTAATATAACCTTGTTTGTGACTTCCATGTCAAAGCTAAAACCTGTCGAGACGTATCTTGCCTTTTCTTAGTGGAACATTCATTTTATCCATCAGAAGACTTGATTCAGTATCTAATGCAAGAATTGTACAAAAAAATGTGGTGCTGCAATTAAAACAGAAAAGGAATTCATCATGCTCCCATCACCCACCAAATCTTTGCATCTATATCACTATTAACAGAATTCGACTAATCCAATGGAAATGACCCTCTAATAATTAAGATTGTATTGTCTTTAAAATAAAACAAAGCAACAAACTAAATGGAATCGCATGCTAGACTCAAGAGAACTAACTTTTAGGTTTCCAGGCATTTTCAATGCCAAAGCCTCAGCAAAATCAGTGATTGCATGATGCAACTATATTGTTGTCAGGTGTTGCAGCAGCTTGCTTTGGTCCATGTAGCATCTAAAATTTTGGATGGCAATGCCCACATGACATAGTAACTACCCCAGCGAATGCATCTAGATACAGCCTGCCTCTCTTGTCAAGCACATATTGCATTTTCCCTTCCACAATGAGCTGCATACCAAATAAAGGAAAATAATAATAATAATAATATTTTGAAAAGCAATTCAACTAATTCAATAGCTTCCCTTGTATAAAATCAAATACAGATTTTTGTTTAACAATGAATTCATACACATAGAAATGCATGGAAAGACAAAATCTGCATCATTTCACTGTTTAATTTAATGTACAATTATATCTTTGATAGACTATTTCAATCTTAATTTACAAAACCATTCAATATATCAGCGAAGTTCAATAAACTAATAAATTGTAAACAAAACAACTAAAACAATAAAAGGAACTTATTTTTGTTTTCATTTTGCAACCGAAAAAAAAAAAAAAAATCTTACTGGCCTTTGATAGTAGTAGAAGACAATGGGACCCAAGAACGTCTTTCGCTTCTCAAGAACCTGATAGGCTCACAGGCCCCCTGTATGGCCTGGGCTTTGTAAGCAAATGGTGGTACCTGTGGCGGAGCCTCAGGAATAGGGTAGGAAGTGCTGAAACCATACAGAAAGAGCTCCTGCAGATCAGCTTATAGGCTCTCTTTGCTTCCTCTATAATTCCAGCGTGCATGCTAAAAAATCATCTGAGCAAGGCCGAAATGAAGAACTCCTGTGATCCGTCAAGTAGGCACCAAAAGCATTTTTTAAAGCCGACAAAAAGTTGAAAGTTGCACCATTTATTATAATGTCACAGAACCTTCTAATGGATGTCATACATGTGAACTTCTCTGCACTTGACAGTCAGTTTCTTTTCATATCCAGCATATCATCCTTAATCCTACCAATAGTCTAGACACGAACACAACCCATCCTTAAAATGGTGAAAACGTGTGGTATCTCTCACAATGATTTCTCTGCCTACAAGCTTGGAGATGTATTTAATGGCAGAGTGGCAGTCATTACAAACTCTAAGGTTCTTCATGATCCTCAATGTAGCATTCTCAGGAGTACTTATCAGGCCAAATGCAATAGCAAGTTTCTCACTGTGATGTCTAAGGATCTGCTCCTTCACCTCTTCCTCTAGGTCATGCAATACGGATTCAGTGTCTGGAACAAAACCCATCTTTTTTATTTCCTCCCATATTTTTGCCATCGTATTGTAAATTGCATCTTTTTGAGGGTGAAGGGCATCTTCAACCCCAAAAACATGGACTTTATTCTGGATTTGAAGCCAGCTTATTCCTTGGTTTTTCTTAACTCCTCCGTCCTTCATTGATTTTCGAATTTCAGCAGCCTCTTCCCATTTTCCACAAGTTGAATATAAATTAGCAAGGGCTGAGTACGCCCCACTGTTGTTAGGCTCAATAAGAAGAAATCTTTCTGCTGCAATTTTTCCAAGCTTGACATTCTTATAGACCCTACAAGAAGACAAAAGTGAACCCCAAGCTTCAACATCAGGTTCAATAGGCATATTTTCTATAAATTCGTATGCTTCTTGTAGCAATCCAGCTCGCCCAAACAGGTCAACCATACATGAATAGTGACTTGTGGTAGGCTCAATTTTATGGACATTTTTCATCATATTGTAATAGTTTTTCCCTTGCTCCACCAATCCCATATGTGTACAAGCAGAAAGCACACCAACATATGTTATATGGTCTGGCTTAATATTTAGCGCCAACATCTTCTCAAACAATCGTATCGCCTCTTCCCCAAGACCATGTTGAGCTAAAGCTATAATCATGGATGTCCAAGATATAGTTTCTTGGTGCCAACGAATCAGATCAAATACTCGTCTAGCACCATTGATGCTTCCAGCTTTGGAATACATGGTGATTAGAGCATTGCTTACAGAAACTGATGATGCTTCTCCTGATCTTAAAGCGACCGCATGAATTTGTTTGCCATGATCCAAAGAAGCCAAGCTCGAACTAACACTCAACATGGCTGCGAGAGTGTAGTTATTTGGCTTGGGGCCTTCTCCAACCATTAATCTAAAAAGCTCCACTGCTTCATTAATTAAACCATTCTGCTCATATCCAACAAGCATGGCCGTCCATGCAACCACATCACGGTCTCTCAATGAGTCAAAGATCCTTCTAGCTGGCCCTATATCCCCAAGCTTGATGTATCCATCTAGTAGTGCTGTAAATGCTATAACATTAAGATACGAGCTCCCATTCTGCTCTATAATTTTTTGAGCAATTTCAATTCCACCCGACTTGGCATAACAGGAAACCAAAGCATTTCCCACTGCTCCAGAGGCATCAAACTCGGTTCTAATGATATAACCATGAATCTGTTTTCCATGCTCTAACTTTTCTAGATTGGCACAAGCCGATAAAACACTCGCTAAGGTGAACCTATCTGGCTTTAAAGATGAATCATTTAGCATATTCATAAACATATCTACAGCTTCCATATCATATCCATGCTGATTATAACCAGTAATCATCGTATTCCATGTCACAATATCTCTCACACTCATTTGCTTAAATTGCACACGAGCAAGATCAAAACAACCAGACTGCATATACAAAGAAATCATAACATTCCAGCTCGATACATTCTTAAACACCATTCGATCAAAAACAAGTTTCACCATATTTGCATCACCGCACTTGACATACACATTCAACAATGAATTCGCAACATTAACACACCCGCCTAGTCCTAATTTAACCACAAAAGAATGAACCTTTCTACCCACAGCCAAATCGCCTGTAGCTGCACATGAAGCAAGGACACTGGTGATGGTGAACTGGGACGGCAAAACCCTCTCTCTAACCATCTCTACAAACATCCTTATAGCATTCTCGAAACGACCCATCTCCTTGTACCTGACAATCATGGTAGTCCACGAAACAGAATCAGGATTGGGTATGTTACTGAAAACCTGACGAGCTAAGCCTATGTCACCTTGCCTCAAATAAGCGGAGAGGATGGTATTCCAGGAATAGAGAGTCCTGTCAGGCATTTCGTCGAAAACCTTGCGGGCATCAGAGATGGAGCCAGTTTTGGCGTAGAAGTTGACGAGGTTGTTGTTCAAGAAGACGCTGAGGTGGAGGCCGGACTTCAAAATGCGAGCGTGGATGGATTTTCCGGCAAATGGGTTCCTGAATTTGGGACTTGTTTGGAGAACATGAGCGTACAACTCCAAAGGCGAAGTGAAAAAGGACGGATTCAGGGTCTCCATAGGAGAGGAGACTGAAGTCCAGTGGAGTCTTATATTGTATGGGTTGTTAGTTGGTAGATTGGCGTAAGGCGGTCAAGTGAGGAGGTCGAAAGCCCGTTAATAAAATGGCGCCCAAATTTTATATAATAGGTAGCAACTTAACTTGTATTCTCATTTGCATTGTTTCCTACTTAAATTTAACGACCATATCTACTATTAATACGAGCAGCTCAGCTTACATGTTTCCTTTTTCTGTAAAAACTTACATGTTTTCTTTTAAAACTGACAATAAACTACATTTTGAAAGCACAATTTGAAGTCGAGGTTTAAAAATCTAGTCCTACAATAAACCTTGAGAACTTGAGATCGATCTCAATTCTACACTTTGAAACCAGTCAAGACTGTTGGGACTGATAGGGAACTTGAGATGTATATATATCTCTTCTTACAATTCTATGTGGTCACTCCCCACACATGTTCATTTTATTTTGTTAAAAGATTGACCAGAATTGTTAAGAACTGGCACCTAATAGGAATTATTAGAAATTAGAATACCCTGGACTCGGAAGGAGGGGGTGTGCGTGTGTCAATTGGGTTTCTAATCAAATTCCTAACCACGAATTTCAATTCTAATATGAAAGCAATAAAAAAGAAAGAAAGACTCAATAAATTAATATATAGCAAACAAACAAAGAGAGAGCGTATAGAAAACAAAACAATCGATTTATAGTGGGTCGCTCAACAATTGCCTCCATCTACTTAACCACTAAGCTTGAGTCCTTTCACTTTCAAGATTCTTTATAAATTGTACAATGGTGACTCACTTCACCAATCACACTTAGGGGCTCTCCTCGTAGCCTTTCACTACACACAAGTAAAGAACTTCACTTCTCTCACTTACAGCTTGAAGAGTTTGATACAATTACAAGAAACACTCTCACAGGAGCAGATATGAAGATTTAATCCACTAAGCTTAGCTAAAAAGATATGACAGTTGAAGATTTTTCTAAGAAGATAAAGAGAATCAATAATGAGTAATTAGAAAGTTGAGAGATATCAATACAAGATTGTTGCAAGTTTTTCTTATGAGTTTCAAACTTATATTTATAGAGAATTAGAGACGGGAAGTATTTTTGCCTGTTGAAATCGATGAAGGATTTGATGATGAAACTATCCATAATCTAAACACATGAAAATCTCGGTAGACAGAAACTATATTATCGGTATAAGAAGACAAAATCGTGGTAACGTCGACACAAGAAGACAAAAAATGTACAGTAGTGTCAGCAGAAGAAGATAAAATGTCGGCAAGAAAAGATAAAAAAGATAGACAAAGACTCTTCGAAAAAAATTTTTTGTAATTATTTTGTCTCTCAAGAATTTTTTCATCTTTGAAATTATCTCATTAGCTCAAATTGATTCGAGTTATGTATATATATATGTGTGTGTGTGAAATCAATAAAAACAAGTAATTCCCATACAATTCTACATATTCTAATCTACAAAATCCTCCTCCTTCTCAGAAAGCAATCTCAGAAAACCTCCAGAAAATAAAAAAAAATCTCTAAAAAACTCAAAAATCTCAAGTAAGTATTTTTTTAATTTCACTAAATTTTTTAAAGGACAAACCAAGTTAACGAAAATATAAATCATTATTCCGATCTAAGAGCTTCATTGCAAAACTTATTCAAAACGTTTGAAAGATTTTCTCTGCTCTAATATTTTGGAAATATAAAAGTTAAAGTAAAATCTATATACTTGGTTTTCAAGTTTATTATACTCGCTGCAGAACAAATTTCATGACTTGGATATTGATGAGAATTAATGGTGGCTTTATCTTGAGTATTATATCCAAAACAAGCAAAAATTGCATGTAGGTTATCTTATTTATTATTTTATTATGTACTTGATTGCTGCGTTGTGTATGTAGTATTCAGGTTTCAATCAGTTTACTGCATGTGGTTGTATCAAATTCCTAAACATATGTGTAGGTCTTCAAGATGTTTACATTTGTTGATCAATTCGATTGGCTTGAGGCATTTCAAGATGTTAATGTACAATGCATTGCCAGTTATTTGAGAGAGGGAGAGATCATACATTACAAAAAGGTGAGGATATATGACCCCAGAAAATTTTACGTTCAGACTCTTGTTTACCTGTGTAGGGACATTTGTTTGGCTTTGTATATATGATAGGAACATTTCCAAGCGAGGAACCTTAATTTTTATCTTCAATTTGTTGATTTGCTCCGTATTTTGAACTATTTTGAATTTTTTTTTAGCTTTGTTTTTTTCTCTTTGATATTATGTGTACATAAGGTGACAATATAACAAAATATAATATACTACATAGAACTGATCGTTGTTATGCCTACACTGCAGACCATAGCTATGGACATTTGAATTTGACCTCCATGGGATTATTAGTGCCAGAACACTACAGAGGTCAGCAGAGGCAATAGGCCTTTCTCTCAAAAAAGAATTTACATATGACTTTTGATAAATAAGAATTATTGTATTATTTGTATATACTACAATGTATTGGTTTACACAAAGAGTATTAATAATGTACGCAAACGAAAATGTATTGGAAAAAAATATATAAAATGTTATATATATATATATATATATGAAAGTTCTTTCATGTCAGTGATGTCACTCAGTAATAATATTATAAAAATTATATATTATTCTAATTTTTTATTCATTAACTTACATTAAAAGAAATTCAATTTTTTATTGTTTGCTTCATCATTATGTATATTATAGAGAATTTATTAAAAATACTTTGTCCCTCTAACTGTGAACTTTTATTAGTTCCGTCCGGGGAAAAAGAAAGTGAAATATCAGTGGATGAAAATGCAAGCACGTAAAGCAAACAAATGAAGGCTTTGTTGATGAATTTGGGCAATGTATTACAACCTATCACTACAGGTCCCAACTAACAAGTCATTGTGGTACTGTTGGCAACTAAAATTCAAATATAGAACTTAATGTCTCCTCAAACCCTTCACTAAAATTAATAATCTAGCACACTCATACCGAAGTTTAGCAATCGTAGTGTCTTACTTCAGAGAAATTACAACTGTCTTACGATCATTCCGATTTATTATTTGTTCGACTGAAAATAAATAAATAAACAACAACAACAACAACAACAAAGAGCTCGTTCATGTCATAAACAAATTTGGGTACTAAACTTAATGAAACAAATAGCTAGACAGCGCAAGTCACTTTCACTCTCCCTACGTGGTTGATGTCGCACCAGAGGTTTGTCTTGGTACTATCCAATGTCACCTTCATATTCAATATTACTGTTGAAGGAAAAGCTAGCACACTGATCACGGACTATATACAACTCCCATCTGTTTTATATAATACTTGTTCTTTTTCGTGCCAACCATTCAACTAGGATTGCTTATAAGTAACCACCCCAGTCAGGTACTCATCTAGATTCATAAGGGAAAAAGATATAAACAAAACTATTGCAACAACATTAATACATTAGACATCTATGGATCCTATCATTGATAGGTATCTGTTCATTCATTTGCTTAATTTATCTCTCTTCGAGTTTGTTTATAATCAAACATTTATTTTCTTTGTTTCAGGAACAAACCTGCAGCAGGAGATTATCACAAGATGGAAATCTCTCCAAAGAAAGCTGATCATGAGCTTGTTAATAACAAGCCGAAGGAAGGAGATTATGATGATCTAACAGATGTTCATCAAAAAGCATTAGATGACCTTGTTGCTGTGAACTCACTCTTCACAATAGCTGTTTTTGTGGGTTTATCTTATGCCTCTGTAAACCAAAAAAGTCTCGAAGGCAGGACTGAATGCGACGCGGATCCTATTCAGGGAAAGAGGCTTGTCCTGTATGAAGTTGTGTCATTTGCTTGCTTCCTCTTATCAAGCCTAGCAGCCAAGTCACTCAAAGTTCTTTTAAACATGAAGAAGATCAAGAAAAAGATCAAACGCATACCAAAAGTTGACAGGCTTTTTAAAGATCTTCTTCTCTCGGAGTTTTGGAGTCGAACCTTACTAGCACTATCAATTATAGCATCGTTTGTTGGGATTGTGTTATTGACACTCTCCATGACTAATGTCATACAGATAAAAGTAGGGAAGCTGTCTTGCGGCAGTGATTATACTCGTGATTCTGTGGTGTCTCTGACTGTAATTGTTCTTATTGCTCTGCTTCTCTATGCTCCTTCAATGATTTATGTTGTAATTGCCACTGCTCCACGAAACTGAGGCCAAATCTATTAGTATATCTATGTGCAGTATATCAAGGCGGAAACTGAAAACACTTCATAGTAAAATTATGTATATGAGTACAGAATAAATTGAATGTTGATCTTTACAATATGAATTTTGCTTATTTTCAATAAATGTCTCCCTTTAATTCCATGTTTTTATCTGCGTTCCAGGGCATAAAATCCGCAAAATTGTAAATAGCACAACACAGCAGCTGCTCACTGGGCCTAACTGATTGGTCTTAGAAGTTTTTATAAATGTATAAAACCTTTGCAATTGATTAAAAACACCAGACTTATGGTCAGCTGATGTACAGTCAAATTAGGTCAATTTTTGCTCTACAAAGAAATTGGGAAACTGAACACAAACCATTTTCCATTCATTTCTGGAGAACAAAAATTAAATTTTATCGGGCAGCGCTAGTTACAATTTCTGCATATGTTTTTCAAGCAAGTAAACATCAAATGATCAGAATAGTATTGCATGCAGTATACAAGCTGAAAGGGTTGGTATAGAACATCACACGTAATTTCTATCTTCAAACCCCACACCACCATTTCGTAGATGCGTTTTGTGTGCAAAAATATATAGCAAGTTGCTTCAGTCATCCCCCAATGCCACAATGCACCACTTTCATACAACGATTTGTTTTTCATATATATCAAGACAATCAAATGCATAACAATCAAAACACAAATATATAGTTTTAGAATTTGAAAGTGAATCTATGAAGGTTGCCACTAGCACTTATATACAAGTAACAAATGCTCTGCAATATATATATATATATATATATGTTTGTATGTATATAATATTTATTCAGCATTTGAGCTAAAAATAGATTTTAATGACCTTGCGGGCATCAGAGATGGAGTCAGTTTTGACGTAGAAATTGATGAGGTTGTTCTTCAAGAAGAGGCTGAGGTGGAGGCTGGACTTTAAAATACGAGCGTGGATGGATTTTCCGGCAAATGGGTTCCTGAATTTGGGACTTGTTTGGAGAACATGAGCGTACAACTCCAAAGGCGAAGTGAAAAAGGACGGATTCGGGATCTCCACAGTAAAAAAGATACACAAAGAAAAGTATATTTTATGTCTTGTTTATTAACATGTTACACACACACACATATATATATATATATATATGCAGTGATACAATTCATAGAAATCAAGAATGAAGCAACTAATTGTGTTGTAATTAATTTAGAAATAAATTGTGCTAGTTGTTACAGATTCTCTGCAGTTAACTTGGAGAGTAAATTGTGCTAGTTATTATAGATTCTCTGTGGTTGACTTTGGAGAGTAAATTGTGCTAGCTGTTGTAGATTCCCTGTTGTTGCCTAGGAGAGATTTGATTTTCAATTCATTCCTTATATGCCCCCTCAAGATGGTGCTCCCATTAAGGACACCAATCTTGGCTCTGAGTTGATCATGTTTTGGTCCAGAGAATGGCTTGAAAAGAGGATCTGTTAGTTGATCGAAAGAAGAAACATTAGTTACTCGTAGTTGACCCCGAGAAACTTGGTCTCTAACAAAATGAAAGTCTATGGCTATATGTTTCATTCGTGAATGGAACACTGGATTGGCACTGAGATATGTTGCACCCACATTATCATAGTAAATGGCGGGTGTGGTTTCAAGTTTTATCATAGTAAATGGTGGGTGTGGTTTCAAGTTTTATGCCAGGTTTCTTACATAATGACTGCAACCGATTTAGTTTAGTTGTAGTGGCCGGTACTGCTCGATATTCAGCTTCTGTGGAAGATCTTGCCATTGTACGTTGCTTGGTGAGCTCCAAGAGATGGGATTAACTCCAAAATATACAATATAAGTCGGGGTCGAAGTCCTATCATCTTTATTACCACTCCAATCAGCATCTGAGAATGCATGTAATGTTGTACGACTGTTGTTTTTGAGATACAAACCATGATAGATTGGGCCTTTTAAATATTGCAACACTTTTTTTGCATCAGTCCAATGATTGTTTGTTGGTTTGTGCATGAATTGTGATAATTTGTTCACCGTCTAGGAAATGTCTGGCCTTGTGAGAGATAAATATTGGAGAGCTCCGACAACTTGCCTGTATTGTGTGACATATATGGCTGGTGTGCCATCATGGAGCATTAATGGGCTAGAAGGAGATACTGGTTTAGAACTTTCCTTTGCACCTACCATGTTAAATTTTTCCAGAAGATCTCGAATATATTTATGTTGTGAAAGAAACAAACCTTTATCAGTTGGAATAACTTCAATGCCAAGAAAATAGTTGAGAGATCCTAAGTCCTTGAGAGAGAAGCGGTTTTCAAGAGAGCTTATAAACTGTTGAAGAAATATTAGGGAGTTTCTATCACCAAATGTCATCTAGATCAGATGTACAAGAGCATAAATAACTTTATTATGCTAATTATATATAAGAAGTGACATGTCAGCCTTTGAATTGGTGATGAAGCCATAATGTACAAAAACTTGTTGGCTTCTCGTAGGCCATATATAGCCTTTCGAAGTTTGCAAACATGATTGGGATATTGTTGATTCACAAAGCCTAGTGGTTGCTATATAAACATCATCATTCAAACTACCTTATAGAAATGCATTATTTATATCAAGTTGGCGGATTTGCCGTTTACAAGACGCTGCTATGGATAGAGCAAGTCGAATGGAAGCAGGTTTGATTACGGGAATGTGGCATTAAAATCAATGCCCAGCTGTTGATGAAAGCCTTTTACACTCCTCTCCTCCCCCACCCCCCCATTGTTTTGTGACAAATCAAGAGGTACTAGTTCCTAAGTGTTATTGTGTAAAAGAGCATCAAATTCTACATTCATAGCTATACACCAGTGAGAATCTTTCATAACTTAGGAAACAGTTCGTGGTTCAATAGGCTCAGGTATCGAGTGAACAGAAGCAACATTGATTTGTTTTCTTTTAAAAATATTATTTTAAGCTCTTGTAATCATGCGGTGTGTACGAGAAGCAATGTTTTTAAAGGCGAGGCGAGGCGCCGCCTCACCGCCTCACGCCCAGAATCGCCTCAAGGCGTCCAGGTAAGGCGAAAACTGTCAACAGTTCCGCCTTGGACGCCTTGAGGCGCCGCCTCGAGGCGCCTCGAGGCTGAGGCGGTCTGAGGCGATCTGAGGTGCCAGTAAGGGTAAAACCGGGATTTCACCCTATTTTGCACCCTAAAAAGCAGATCTGCTCGATCTGTCTACTTCTTCAGTGCTGATTCTGTTTGTTCTCTCTGTTTGGTGTTGTTTTCTCCATTTTTCTGCCATTTTAGTGTGATTTGCAGCTGAAATCAGCTCTATCTATCACTAAAATACTCCTCTCAAGTCACTAAAGGCCTCTCCACTCGGGATCTTTGAAGATTTGCTACTGAAATCAGCTCCAGCAGCCAGCTCTCTCAAATCTCAACTCTCAAGTAAGTTTCTTTCAACTTTTTTCAACTTTAAACTTATTATATAATAGATTTGTACAATGGGTCTTGGTCAATATCACTTTATTGCTTGTTTAAGTTTGTTTGTTTTCTAAAAATATTGTTATCTTCATCAATGGATTTTTGTTTTTGTTTGGTACAACTGGAGTGCCGAATTTCAGCTTGTATGTTATGCATTTTTGCATGTTTGCTTGTAAGTTTGTTGGATATTACTAAGTATCTAGCTGTTATATTATTGCTACTGCATTTTGATACTTATTTTTGCTTTATCCATCCTCTGTTGTATATGTATATAGCTGCTCTGCTGCTATACTAGTGTACATTACTATATTTTTGTTTTATCCATCCTCTATTGTATATGTATGTAGCTGCTGTATATGTATATAGATGCTGTACCATTTGTTTATGTATATAGCTGTTGTACCAGTTGTATATGTTAATATATATGTGTGTTAAAGATAGTTATATATAAATATGGATACTTGGTTTTGTATATTGTTGCTTCTTGTTAATTTGTAAGTTGTTGTACATGGTTTGTTGTAGATTTTGTGTGAAATGTCGAACCGGAAAGATCCGGCTTGGAAGTATGGCATTGAGGTTGAATTGGATGCACAGAAACCATACAAGTACATACGCTGCATTTTTTGTGAAAAAATAATCAAAGGTGGTGTGTTTAGGTTGAAAGATCACCTTGCGGGGACTCATGGGAATGCTTCCGCATGTGAAAGGGTTACCTCGGAAGCTCGAGATGAAATTAGAAAGTACATAACTAAAACTGGAGATGCCAAAAGGAAGGCTCAATTAGAACGAGAAGAAAGACTTGATAGCTCTATCAATTTAAGCAGTCCTTATCAATCTACAGGTGGTTCAAACTCAGGTTCTGTGACCCAAAGAGGAATTAGGGGTCCAATGGATAGGTTTTTGAGTGATGGTGGAGAGGATGATGTGCAATTGGAGGGACAGAGACTATCTACAGGAAATGCAAATGAGGCACGTTATCGAACGTGTATAGATATTAGTAGGTTTTTCTTTGAAAATGAGATTGCATTTAATGTCGTCCAGAGTCATTCGTTTATTAATATGTGTCGATCAATTGGCAATTATGGACGTGGTTTAAAACCTCCTTCACTACATGAGATGCGCACTAAATTTTTGGATGACGAAGTAGGCGGCACGATGGCTATTGTTAATGACATAAAGAAGACATGGTCACAAACAGGGGTGTCAATACTGTCAGATGGTTGGAAAGACATGAGAGGAAGACAATTGGTGAACTTTCTTGTGAATAATCCGTATGGTACAGTTTTTTTGAAATCAATTGATGTAAGTGATATGATGAAAGATGCAAATTTGATGTTTAACCTACTAGATGATGTAGTTGAAGAAATAGGTGAAGATCTTGTCGTTCAAGTGGTGATAGATAATGCGTCCAACTATAAAAAAGCAGGTGAAATGTTGATGGCAAAAAGAAAACATCTATGGTGGACGCCGTGTGCTGCTCATTGCATTGACTTAATGCTTGAGAAAATTGGAGAACTTCCTCAACACAAACGTGCTTTGTTAAAAGCAAGGAAGGTAAATATCAAATTATCAATTGTTTTATAATACTTTATTTTTTTTCCTTTAATTATTTTGTAGTTGCTTTTTGCTAATATTTTTATTATTGTTTTATTATAGGTGAGTAATTTCATCTATAATCATGGGTGGGTGTTGGCCTTGATGAGGAGCCATACGAATAAAGAGTTGGTTCGTCCTGCTCCTACAAGATTTGCAACTGCATACTTGACTTTACAAAGTATGTACAGTTTGAGGAAGCCATTAGAGACGATGTTTAGTTCAAAAGAGTGGCAAGAGAGTACTTGGAGTAACAAACCGGAGGGAAAAGCAGTAAGGGATATCATATTCAGAGATAGGAGCTTCTGGGGTAGTATTTATTATGCATTGAAGACAACTAAGCCCATTGTGAATGTGTTGCGGATGGTAGATTCTGAAAATGTGCCTGCAATGGGATTTATTTATGATACCATGGATAAAGCTAAGGAGGAAATAGCTAGAAACTTCGAAGGTAATTTAGGGGCTTATAAAGAGATATGGGACATTATTGATGAGAAATGGGAGTTTCAGTTGCACCGCCATTTACATGCAGCTGCGTACTTTTTGAATCCCCAAATCCATTATAGTGAAAATCCTTCAACTCATCCAGAGATTAGGAGAGGATTCCTTCTATGTGTGGAGAAACTTATTGCCGATGAAGAGGACAAAATTAAGGTTCATGTTCAAATGGATGTCTACAAGAAAAAAGATGAGATATTTGGATATACATTGGCAAAGAACACTGTGTTCAAACGTAGCCCTGGTATGTGAAGTTCTCATTTACCATTACTAATTTGTATACGAAATTTGTACTATTCTTTTAATTCCTAAATGATTATTTGTAGCTGATTGGTGGCATGCATTTGGAGTTGACACTCCTGAACTTGCATCTTTTGCTGTGAGGATTTTGAGTCTCACTTGCTCGTCCTCCGCTTGTGAAAGGAACTGGAGTGCCTTCAATATGGTATACCTTTCTAAATTAATACACGCACACACACTAATTTAATATATACTAAGTTAATTTTTCCTTAATGCTCATTTTCTTTAAACATTTGTGTAGATTCATACAAAGAAGAGAAATCGATTGCATACGAAGAACTTGAATGATTTGGTGTACATCATGTACAACAGAAGATTACAACATAGGTACTTGAGAAAAAAAGCGCTAAAACCTGGTGAGGATCCCTTAGTTATTAGTGATGAGATGCCTTCTGATTGTGAATGGGTGAATGATGAATCCTTAGCAGTTGACATGAGTCAACCAAGTGGCAGTAGGCAAAGAAATAGAAAGAGCAGTGCAAGTAAGTTATTCTGTAACTAAATATAGTAAGTTCTATACTTTTATTTAGAGTTAATGATATGATCATCACTAATTTTTTATTATATATTATTTGTTAGACAAACGGAAGAATATACGACTAGAGGCTGAAGAACCCGAGTGGGAGGAGGATGAGACTAGTGATGAGGATGGTGACACAAGAATTAGATATGATGATGATTCTTTGGAGGATGACACACCACATGATGATGATGAAACTTTACCTCCAGATTCAACCTTCCATCCAGATTCAAGCTTACATCCAGATTCAACCATACCTCCACATTTTGATCCAAATTTTAGGCTACTAGATTCAAATGATTCTTTGTTTAATTCTAGTGGTCGTTAGGATGATCCGAATTATTTGATATTTTCTATGTTAGGGATTATATGGATGATATGGATTATTTTGTGTGTTAGGATGATATGGATGATCCATGTTTTGGTTAGGATTTATATGGATGATATGGATGATTTTGTGTGTTAAGATGATATGGATGATCCATGTCTTGGTTAGGATTTATATGGATGATATGGATGATTTTGTGTGTTAATATGATATGGATGATCCATGTTTTGGTTGTGTAGGTTTTGTTTTGTTTGATACTTATGTTTTTAACATTGATTTTCATTAGATTCTAAACTGTTATTGATGATTTTCTATGTTATGGTTGTTTTTTTATTTATTTTTTTAATTTAGAGTCGAGGCGACCGCCTCAATCGCCTCAAGGCGACCGCCTCGCCTCGCCGAGGCTTCACCGCCTCGCCTCACCTTTCGCCTTTCAAAACATTGACGAGAAGTAATAGTAGTAGTAGTATGTGAGGAGTTAGATGGAGTAGAGTTTACCTGATTAGAAATTGTGACAGGTTGTTCCGCAGTTGAGGTTAAGGCAGGTGCAACATCTATAGGCAACGGAGATGTGACAGGAGGTGCTATGTCTTGTGATAGAGGCTGAGGCTGACTAGAAATATTGTGTGGTACATGAAAGGGATGTTGGGAGGATGCAATAATATGATCCTTGTTGGCCCATAAATTAGTTTTTTTGAGATTGTAACTCGGTTGGAATTTAGTTCATGGTACTGAAATGGAAAAAATATTTTCTACAAATCAAACATCGCGAGAAGTGTAAAGCTTTCCGCTAAGTGGATCTAGACAATGGTATGCATTTTGAGCTAAAGAGTACCCAACAAAGACACGAGGAAGAGATTTTGATGCTAATTTATGATGAGTGTATGGCTTGAGCCAAGGATAACATAGGCAACCGAATACCTTTAATTTGTGATAGTTTGGTGATTTTGGGAAAAGTTTTTTCAAATGGTGAGCTTATGTTAAGAAGAGGTGTGGGTAGGCGATTAATTAAGTAGGTGGCCGTAAGGAAAGCATAAGACCATTACTTGGGAGGCATATTCGCTTGATGTAGTAGAGCGAGACCAGTTTCTTTAACACGACAATATCGTCTGTACCATTATGCTCAAAAGCATATGGTGCAGTTTTGAAATGTTGAATACCATGCTTCGTTAAGAACGTACTCATGCCTGAAAATTCCCCACCTCCGTCGGTGTAAACGGTGATAATTGGTGTTTGAAAAAAATTTTCAACAACTGCTTTGAATTTGGAAAATGTGGGTTTCACTTTCGATTTTTGCTTCAATGGATACAGTCACTTATATTTTATGAAGTGATTAACAAAAATGACATAATAAAGGCAACCGTCAATGGAAGAGACTGGGGTAGATTCCCACACATCTAAGTAAATCAATTTAAGAGGTTTAGTAGTAGTCAAAGAAGATACACCAAAAGGCAACTTATGACTCTTGTTACAATTACAAGAATTACAACTAGTAGGAGACATGGAATTTGATGACAAGGGTACCTGATTGGAAGAAATAGTATGAGATAAGATTTTGATAGATGGATGGCCAAGTCTCCTATGACATTCTTGCTGTGGTACCTTTATTCCAGTCATTGCCTGTGGTAAGGGAAGGATAGGTGGCATAGTTGGTCTTGTGGTTGGCCATTCATGGATATTGCCCCTGCTCTTGCCTCGACCTGAGAATGTTCCTGTTTTCAGATCCTTAACAACAAATAAGTTAGGAAAGAATTCAATTGAAGTATGATTGTGTTTTTAAAATTGTAAAACGGACAAAAGATTATTTTAAATGGAGGGTGATCATAAAACATTTTTCAAAATGAAATTGTAAGTGGGAGTGGATAAAAAAGTTGAACCAGTTTAACTCATAGGAATAGCCTTACCATCTCCAAGTAGTATGTCGTCCCCACCTGTGTAGTCAGAATGGATAGCCAAGTTGTTGAAATCAGATGTAATATGATGAGATGCTTATGTGTCCATTAGCCAATTTTGAGAACTAGATTTTTGGGAAGTGTAGTGAGTTTGTAGAGGTGTAGAAGAAAGTGATCGTCTCTTGTAGCATTGTTTTGCATTATGAACCGGTTTGTCACTGATTAGCATATAATTTTAGGGCACTGCTGATTGTTGAAATTGGAGCTGTTGTTGGAGCCATGTTGATGACGATCAACATGTGAAGTGAAAGAACGTCCATTTTCAGCGGAGTTGTTTCCATTGTGTTGTTTATTGTTGGCATATTTTTATGAGTAGTTGGCTGTGATTTCAATGCTCTCTTGATGATTTTCTTCACGTTGATAAATCCTTCATGCTCTTCTAATTTATTATGCAGTTCTTCAAAGGATATGAGTGAGTCTCGAGATCGAATGGTAACAGAAATGTCTCTGAATTCAGGACCAAGACCTCTGAGCACTCTGAATTGTTAGATCATCTTCATTTATAGGTGTACCAATTATGGCAAGTTCATCAGCAATTCCTTTGACAATCTGGAGATACTCAGCAACTGATTTGAAGCCTTTTGTGATGGAGGAAATTTTTTCCTTGAGATGCAGCACTCGTGTTCTAGACTTGTTAGCATAGATATTGGCTAGTTTGGTCCAGACATCTTGAGCTTTAGTGGCGGTGGAAATATGAGACATCGCTGAGTCAGAAAGTGAGGCTAAAATAGCATAAAACAATAGACTTTCTTGTCTTTTCCATAGTGTGAAGGCTTGGTTGGTTATAGAAGTATCATTGTGATTGATAGTGGATGGTGGACAGGGCTTGGTGCCATCAAGATAACCCAAAAGATCATATCCATAGAGTAAAGAATAAAATTGGGCACGCCAGGCAGGGTAGTTTGATGAGTTCCATTTCAAAGGAAGTTGGGTTACTGGGTTTAGTGATATGAGATTTAGATTATTGGTGTGAGGTTGGGATCCAGCATGTATGATAATGGGGTTAATTTGCGTTGCTAGTGGTATTATCAAAAGTGCTATTGATAAGGGTAGGATTTTGGAGATTGGTAGTGTTTCTAAAGGTTATTTTAGTCATTATCACTAAAACACAAAATAAAGTGAAGATAGCAATGCGCAAGAAATAAAAAACAGAAATTTTGCTCGCTAGAGCTTATGGCTCTAATACCATAAAGAAGATACACAAAGAAAACTATATTTTCTGTCTTGTCTACTAACATGTTACATACATACATATATATATATATATATATATGTAGTGATACAATTTATAGAACGCAAGAATGAAGCAACTAATTGTGTTGTAATTAATTTAGAAGTAAATTGTGCTAGTTGTTACAGATTCTCTGCAGTTGACTTGGAGAGTAAATTGTGCTAGCTATTACAGATTCTTTATACTTGATTTGGAGAGTAAATTGTGCTAGCTATTGCGGATTCTCTGTTGTTGCCTTGGAGAGATTTGATTTTCAATTTCTTTCCTTATACATAGGTGACGAGACTCAAGTGGGGTCTTGTTAGATTGGTGTACGGTGGCCAAGCGAGGAGGTCGAAAGCCTGTTAATAAAATGGCGCCCAAAATTTATATAATAATTATCAACTTTAACTTCTATTCTCATTTTCATTGTTAACGTCCATATCTACTATTAATATTATATATATATATTTCATATTATATATATATTTTTCCTTTTAAAACTGATGATAAGCTACATTTTGAAAGCACAGTTTGAAGTCAAGGTTTTTAAAATCTATTCTTACAACAAACCTTGAGAACTTGAGATCAATCTCAATTCTACACTTTTAAACCGGTTAAGACTGTTGGGACTGATTGGGAACTTGAGATCTATATCTCTTCTTACAATTCTATGTGGTCACTCCCCACACATGTTCATTTTATTTTGTTGGAGGATTGATGAGAATTATTAAAAACTTGCATGTAATTAAAACCATTTAAAATCAGACTGGTCTATATACGGATTAATGTATCGAAATCAAAATATTATCTATTTTAAGTGCAATAAATGTAATCAAAATCAACAGCATTCCTATTAAAGTGTTTATTTTAATTTATAGTGAGTCAGTCAGCATTTGCCTACATCTACTTGACCAAGCTTCACTATGCTTGAGTCCCTTCACTATCAAGATTCTTTATATTTGTACAATGGTGATCGCTTCACCAGTCACACTTAAGGGGGTTGTTCTCCTCGTAGCCTTTCACTACACACAAGTACGAAACTACACTTCCCTCAATTGTAACTTGAAGAGTTTGATAAAATTACAAGAGACACTCTCTCAAGAGTAGATATGAAGATTTAATCCACTAAACTTAGCTCACAAAATACGAAAGTTTAAGATTTTTCTCAGCAAGATAAAGAGAATGGATAAATGAGTGCTTGAAAGTTAAGAGCTATCAATACAAAGTTTTTCCAAGTGTTTATTATGAGTTTCAAATTTGTATTTATAGAGAATTGGAGATGGGAAGCATTTTTGTCCATTGAAATGCATTAAATGAGATTGTTAGAGAGAGTGGTCCCAGACTGGTTCCACTGTGGTTGAAGTGTAGTTGAATAAACTAATTATTATGACTTTAAAATTGAAATGATAGCGGGTTGGTTTCACATTTGTGCGACCTCCAAAGTAGGGTCTAAAGCCTGCACATTGACATGCAGTTGTAAAGCCACCTTAAAGCCGCCCTAAAACCACCTTAAAACCACATGGAAACCATATTTATATTTGCTTTACATGATGGTTGTTGAACTTTAGACTCTTGAATAAGAGACTCTTAAACTTTGATACAACCTTACATTGTTATCTCACATAATCTAAAAGTATTTGTAAAGCCTAGAATTTTCTCTTTCTATGATAAATAAAATTTTTCTGATGAATAGTATTTTCGGATGAATAGGGATCAAATGAATAGTGGTTTTTAGGAAACAGATCCCGAAAATCGAAAATTTTTAGAATAGGTAGTAAAGTCTAAAGAAATTGAAACAGATTAAGAATAAGTCCGTTTAAGTAGATTTTAAGAGCTCCGAAGATTTTTTGGACGAAAATACATTTTTGGAGAATAATGGGTATTAATGATTTTACACCCATTTGAATTTTTTTAAATATAAAATTGAGAGATAAAATACCCACTTAAAGTATTATATGGTCAATTAGATGATTGAATGACTATGAAATATTTTTGAAATTTATTTAGGCATTAATGAGAATTAAATTCATTAGAGGATAAAGTAGACATTTTCAAATTCAAGCACACATGGATTATATGTGAGTATTACATAGAAAAAAATCTAGCAAAAAACACAATCCATATGAAACAAAATGAACCAATGAGAGAATGTCACATGAAAGTCACTAAATTAACTAATTAGTTGTCATGTAATAAAAAAAAAATTGGTGGGATTTGGTTAGTTTAATGACTAGTTAGCTTATGAACTAATCACATGCCGTTATTTGTAACTAAGGACTTGTTTGAAGTTATGGAAATAATTTAAGGGCATTTTGGTCAATTAGTGAGAGGCTTATATAAAGTTGAATTGTGCATGAAATGATAAGAAAAATTGAAAAGAAAATTGAGAGAGAGTGAAGGGAAAACTTGGCCAAGGAGAGAAGAAGAAGAGCAAGAAAAGTTTGATCACTTTTAGATGTCAAATTCAATTGATCTTCACTAAATGGGTTAGGGCAAAACTTGAGCAAAGAAAGTGAAGAGAAAGTGGTAAGTAAGTTGATTTTCTATGGTGTTTTGATGGTTTTTTGGATATTTGACAACTAGATGAGTTTATGTAATTTTTGGTATGTTTAGAAGATTATCTTATATTTAAGTGTGAGATTTAAAGAAAACTCAAAGAAAGCAATTAGGCAAGGAAGTGATCAAGGTATGTATTTTTGGGTTTTATGTAATTTTACAAAGAAACTTAAATTGAGTTTGTATTAGGACATTAGATAAAAATTGGTGTGATTTTAATGTCTGCAGTGGCCATAAAAATGAAAGAATTAGGTTGGATGCTCTAATGTGCAATTTTGGTCAAGATGACATTTTGGTGAACAAAGTGGAAATTCAATCACTTTGATATGTTTTCATGAAGTTATGCATGTAGTTAAACAAGTTTGCACAAAGAAAATGAAAAAGAAAAGAATGTCATGATGTTAGTATAAGTTTATGCCAAGTATGTGAATTATGATGTACGTAGTATTTTAAATTAAATTTGGGTGAATAAGGGTAATTGGCATTGATTTCATATAATTAGGGTGATGGATTCTAAATTAGAATGTGCCTTGTAGGTGAGAAGGAAACAAGGGAATAAAGGGAGGATTATCAAAGGTCATTCTAGTAAATTGGAGGTAATGTGGGTGTAAAATTATTTTATAAAATGCTAAATACATTTTTAGTATGCTTTAAAGTGTTTTTATAAATGTTAAAGTATATTGAAATTGAAATGAGTTTTATTAAAGATGTTAGTTTATAAATATTTTTACATATTCATCTAAAGAAAATGTGTATAACATAAATGATTGAAGCTATATATATTTTTATGCTTTTAGCAACAATTTGAAACAATATACCTTTACGTTTGATTATTTTTAGTATAAGAATTAAATTTTTAAAGCATAATTGAATAAAGTTTTTAAGACTAATGGTTACCCTAATCCCCACGATATGACTGAGAACCGGTCGAAGTATCTTATACGCGCATGGCATGTTCTAAGGGAGGGGGGCGTATCACTAACTGTAGGGAAATTGAGTCTGCCGTGTCGCTCTCTATGCATTTTTAAGGTACTAAGATTGATACATTACGCAAGGCAAGATAACATTTCGTAGTGTAGTGGTTTATGAAAGATACGGATCGTCCCCACCACCGGTGACTTAAGACCGATCGGTGAGATATTATTTTCCCTGGGTTCCATCAGATATATGTTACATGAATGATGTTATTCTTTATATACTTATGTTCATGTTTTGGATGAATTTTAATGATGTATGTATTTATGTTTTTAAGTAGATTTATATCAATGCATGCGCAAAACTATGAGGTTTATAATTTGGATAAATAATTAAGAATCTTAGATTTCTAAATATTTTTGGGAGGTATCTTTATCAAAAATATGTTTTTCATAATACTTATTGAGCTCTTTCAGCTCACTATTTTCTGTTTATTTTATAAAAACCTCCCTAGGTGTAAAGACGAGTGCTTAGAGCGAGCGATCTCTGACGCAGGGTTAGATGGGCGCTTCCGACGATTGCAATTGTGAAAATATTGTACATATTTTGATGTCTAGTAAATATGCATAATGTAAATACTTTTGATTTTATGTATATACTTGTGATTATATGCATGATAATATATTTTTAAAAATTTGAAATGGTTTTTTATTGAAATATTTTTAATTGTGGTTAAGCTTTGATCGTGAGATAGACCTGAGGTCTAAATTGGAAGTGGATAAAAATATGTGAATTTTAAAGTATTTATAAATTGATTTCAGGTGATTTGAAAAGATTGGAAATGTCCAAAAAACAGACGTTGGACTGGCGATTTTTTTTTTTTCCACTCTAATTTCTAAACGATTATGGAATAGAAATGTGTCACGGGTTTGCTCCACGGAGTCCTTTAGAGTCACCGGTAAGAAGACTGCAAGGATTTTCGTTGGGGTGTCGGAAGGGCTTCTCTCTGGTCCCTAAAGGAGAAATCCAGGTCGGGTCCTTTCAGTATTAGTTTCCTCAAATCAGTTATTTATTATCATCAAAATTACATGTTGAAACCCTAGGGCTAACATTTAAGAGTAAGATTTTTTTTTTTTTTTTAATATTAATTCTATTTATGCACTACACAATTCATCATATAAAATGGTTTTTTTTTTTTTTTCAGATTTTTTGTTTCTATTTTTTTTATTTTTTTAATATGAGTAAAATGGACTTTTTAATATTCATAAAGGAATGAGATGGGGAATCTTAAAAGCAGTGAGGAAATGTTAATCCCATTTCATAACCTCAAATTTATGTAATACCCATATGTTTTTACTCCCAGTATAGATTAATGTAAAGTAAGTAAACAATTATAATCATATTCATTCTTCATTTTCATTTCCTCATCTCACTAGTAAACACATTACTAATATCAATATCTCATCTTACAATTCTACACTTTCAAAATTAACAGAGCACAAAAACATTATTTTTAATAGATTTAGGCCCAATTCCTTGTGGTTTCAATGTTGTTAATTATTATTTAAAAATTATAAGTTTAGAAAATCCTATTCATCTAAAACTTGCCATTTGAACAATCTCTACTTCTATTTGGTGTTTTAACAACTTAGAAATCGTTTGTTTGTTTGTTTGTTTTTTTTTTTTTTGTTTTTTTTTGTTTTTGTTTTTTTTTTTCCATTTATTTTTAATAATTTTGAATTACAATTATTAAATTGTTTTCATTTATTTTTTTTAAGTAGTTTAAAACTACCAAAAAATAACTAAAAAAATTAAGTAAAGATTTTTTAATTTTTTACTTAATTGCAAATCACTTAATGATATTTAAAAGGTTTATTCCAATTCTATCATCTCAAAATAACATAATTTCAAATTCATCCTAATTTTATATTATTCAAATTTTATTATTTTTTTTTATACTTACAAAAAATATATTTAAAAAGAAAAATTTAAATATATCTTATCCCAAATTACCTTGCAATTAAACTAATATATTTTAATTTATAATTTAAACATTCATTTTTTTTAGTTATTTTCTTAAATATATTAATAATTTAAATATATAAATATTGTTAATACTACTATATTTTTTTAATCATATTTTAATTATGAATAAAATATTATTAATATGTATAAAAAAATGTTTTATGTTTTCAGCCTCGTTTACATGTGCACGTAGGGACATTTGTTTGGCTTTGTATATATGATAGGAACATTTCCAAGCGACGAACCTTAATTTTTATCTTCAATTTGTTGATTTGCTTCGTATTTTGAACTATTTTTGAATTTTTTTAAAGCTTAGTTTTTTCCTCTTTGATATAATGTGTACAGAAGGTGAGAATATAACAAAATATAATGCACTACATAGAACTGATCGTTGTTATGCCTGCACTACAGACTACAGCTATGGACATTTGACTATGATCTCCATGGGATAATTAGTGCCGGAACATTACAGAGGTCAGCAGGGGCAATAGGCCTTTTTCTCAAAAAAGAATTTACATATGACTTCTGATATAAAAGAATTATTATATATTTGTATGTACTACAATATACTGGTTTACGGAAAGAGTATCAATAATGTATGCAAACGAAAATGTTTTGAAAAATTAAATAAATATAATGTTTTATATATATGAAAGTTCTTTCATGTCACAAAGTAATAATATTATAAAAAAATATATGACTCTATTTTTTTATTTATTAACTTAAGCTAAAAGAAATTTAATTTTTTATTGTTTAATTAAAATTTATTAAAAATACTTTCGCCCTCTAATAGCTACAAACTTGTAGTTCCGTCCGGGGAAAGTGAACGTGAAATGTCAATGGATGAATATGCAAGCACGTAAAGCAAACAAATCAAGGCTTTGTTAATGAATTTGGGCAACGTATAACTATCACTATAGATCCCAACTAACAAGTCATTGGGGTACCGTTGGCAACTAAAATTCAAATATAGAACTTAATGTCTCCTCAAACCCTTCACTAAAATTAATAATCTAGCAAACTCACACCAAAGTTTAGCAATCGTAGTCTCTTAATTCAGAGAAATTACAACTGTCTTACGACCATTCCGACTAATCATGTGTCCAATTAAATTAAAATTAGAAAAAGAAAATCTTGTTCATGCATATCCTAACTCATAACCCAATTTGCATACTAAAATTTATCAAACAAACAGTTAGCAGTGCAAATCCCTTTCACTCTCCCTACGTGTTTCATATTGCACCAGAGGTTTATCTTGGTACTATCAGTGTCACCTTCATATTCGTTAGTGTTGAAGGAAAATCTAGTACTGATCACGGACTATATACAATTCCCATCTGTTTTAAAGAACACTTGTTATTTGTTGTGCCTACCATCCAATTAGGATTGCTCATAATTAACCACCCCAGTCACGCACTCATCTAAATTCATAAGGGAAAAAGATATAAACAAAACTATTGCAACAACATTAATACCTTAGACATCTATGGATTCTATCATTGATAGGTATCTGTTCGTTCTTTCGCTCAATTTATCTCTCTTTGAGTTTGTTTATAATCAAACATTTATTTTCTTTGTTTGAGGAACAAACCTGAAGCAGGAGATCATCACAAGATAGAAATCTCTCCAAAGAAAGCTGATCATGAGCTTGTTAATAACAAGCACAAGGAAGGAGATTATGATGATATAATAGATGTTCATCAAAAAGCTTTAGATGACCTTGTTAACGTGAACTCACTCTTCACAATAGCTGTTTTTGTGGGGTTATCCTATGCGTCTCTAAACCAAAAAAGTCTCGAAGGCAGGACTGAATGTGACGCGGATCCTATTCAGGGAAATAGGCTTGTCCTGTATGAAGTTGTATCATTTGCTTCCTTCCACTTCACAAGCCTAGCTGCCAAGTCACTCAAAGTTCTTTTGAACATGAAGAAGATCAGGAAAAAGATCAAATGCATACCAAAAGTTGATAGGCTTTTTAAAGGTCTTCTTCTATCGGAGTTTTGGAGTCGAACCTTATTAGCACTATCAATTATAGCATCGTTTGTTGGGATTGTGTTATTGACTTTCTCCATGACTAATGTCATACAGATAAAAGTAGGGAAACTGTCTTGCGGCAGTGACTATACTCGTGATTCTGTGGTGTACCTGACTGTAATTGTCCTTACTGCTTTGCTTCTCTATGCTCCTTCAATGCTTTATGTTGTAATTGCCACTGCGCCACGAAACTAAGGACAAATCTATGTATAATAGTATATCTATGTCCAGTCTATCTATCAAGGTAGAAAATGAAAGCAGTTCATAGTAAAACTATTTATGAGTACAGAATAAATTGAATGTTGATCTCTACAGTATGAATTTTGCTTCTTTTCAGTTTATGTCTCTCTTTAATTCCTTGTTATTTGCTGTGTTCCAAGCATAAAATCAACAAAACAGTAGAGCACAACACAACAGCTGTTCATTGGACCTAAGTGATTGGTCTTAGAAGTTGTAATACAACCTTTGCAATTGATGGAAAACACCAGACTTATGGTCAGCTGATGTTTAGTCAAGTTAGGTTAATTTTTGCTCTACAAAGAAATTGGGAAACTGAACACAAACCATTTTCCATTCATTTCTGGAGAACAAAAATTAAATTTTATCGGGTAGCGCTAGTTACAATTTCTACATATGTTTTTCAAGCAAGTAAACATCAAATGATCAGAATGGTATTGCATGCAGTATACAAGCTGAAAGGGTTGGTATAGAACATCACACGTAATTTCGTTCTTCAAAACCATTTCTTAGATGCGTTCTATGTACTGAAATATATAGTAAGTTGTTTTAGTCATCCCCCAGTACCACAATGCACCACTTTGATACAAAGATTTGTCGTCCGTATATATCAAGACAATCAAATGCTTAACAATCAAAACACAAATATATAGTTTTAGAATCTAAACCAATACGCTGTTATATATATATATATATATATATATATAATACACATCTTCTATTAGTACCTCATAATTTTAAAATATTAGGATGAATCAATTAAATTCATTTATTACTTTTGAATTATATAAAAGAAAGAATTTGTTTTAAAAGAAATATTGCAATAAATAAGCTTAATTGGTTCGTCCTAACTTTGAAAAGTTAAAAGGCACTGACGGTAGAATAATTATATATATATATACCTAATTTTAAAAAATAAGAACCAACCAATCAAATTTACCTATTTCATTTGAATTAAATAAGAGAGATAATTTATTTTAGGAAAGAAAATATAATGGATAAATTTGATTGATTTGTCTTTACGTTTTAAAATCAAGTATACCTAATTATAAACGTACTATATATATAAAGAGAGAGAATAATTCTATCATTAGTGCCTCTTAGGACAAATCAATCAAATTTTTTCATTACATTTGAATTAAATAGGAAAGAGAATTTGTTTTAGGAGAGAGAATGTAATTGATGAATTTGATTACTTCATCTTAACTTTTTAAAAATTGAAAAACATTGATAGTAGAAACACTCTATATATGTGTGTGTGTTTAAATAGACAACATTTATTCAACATTTGAACAAAAAAAAAAAATAGTGAACTTAATGCAAGCTAATAAATAATGGAGTTTATTTGAGAATAAAGAAATGACTTATATCTTCTTTTAATTAAGATGGTTGGATATCTTTTCATTCACTAAATTGTTAAGGGTTTGATTTCTATCAAAAAGCACTTTAATCCTTATCTGGATAGCTTTATTTGATTTCGATAGACTTCATTAATCTTTTAACTAGATCGGTATGAAGTTGAAATAAAAAAAAAAAAAAAAACACAGGGGTCTTGTTAGGAGGAGAGAAGAAAGCATCGTTCTGAAAGATATATTGTGTTTCTTTTGTGGGCATGACAATAATGTTGGACAGGCCCAATTCATTTTGGTGTTAGACTTAGCTCTACGGAAATTGGGCTCATGGATTAAACTTATTCTACTAAATAAAGAAATGATTAATGAATAATTTGTTGAATTCTAGAGTCTATATTGACAATATTTAATGAAAAAATTGTATAATGACAATATTCATTATTCATTCGATCACACCTTGGATAATTTTATACCTCATCCTTGAATCTTAAATTCACATTGTTGGAACTATAAAAACTCAGTTTTTGTAGATCAATTGACATTTTAAGTTATAAAATCAAAATCAGAAACAACATCAATTGATTCAATTAGAAAACTCAAGTAGGAACAGGAGCAACATACAGAATTCAAATCATGTGTATGCCAACTAAAGAGACTACTTCAGAGCCTACCACTTGTTGGATTACTTCCATAGCTTCGATGGAGTTGGCGAGGATTATACTTAGGGATGGCAAAATTATGCATGAATATGAATATTCAAAGAGATTATCTGCATATTTATCATATATGGGGATGGATGGAATGGAGATAAATATCTCAATGGATCCCGGGGATGGAGATTTGAGTATTCATACCTAATTAACTACATTGCAGTCCCTAGTGCTACCCAAAACAACCAAACAAATAAAAGGTTATATTAATAAGTTTATCGTGTACTCTTGATTCTTGTACTATGTAGTATGCATGTTATACAGAGGTATTTCCCTATTCTAGATATCACGTTTACTACAATTATAATCTATATAAAGCTAAAGTCTCTCTCAAATACATTGAGACAAATACATTGAGACAAAAGAGACCTTATAATTATTGTCACTTCATATATAACTGGTTAGATAAATTGGTCAAGACTCAAGACCCCATTAATTAGCTGATTAATTTTCATTTTATATCTTTGTACATGACACCTCCTATTCTCCCAACCACATAAGAATAATACACAAATTAAATTAATCAGAGTGGATGAATGTAAATAAAATTTAGTCTGTAAAATCTTTATCACTAAACTATTCCTTCGTTAACAGTCTAGCTTATTAATATGTTTGATTGAAGTAATCATTAATTTAACTACTGTTTAGAAGAATACACAAATTATTCCTATACACAACATGCAAATAAAACATGCTATAAGTTTTGAGTAATGTTTGTTATAAAAAATAGTAATTACTAAGTTTCAAATTAACAAACATCATAATAGTATTGAAAATCCAATAAATATGCTTACAAGATGAATAAAAGAAAATTACTGTACATGAAGCCAAAATTATAATGAAAAATTTAGAAGATTATGATCATAATCGATAAAATACTTTTAAATATGAAATTACAATTAAAAAGAAAAAAGCACTCTATAATCTAGTACAAAACAGTAGTTTAAGAATATTTGTGCCTCAATCAGAATTCAAACCATTAAATCGAACCAAAACCACAAAAACTTCAGATGTACAAGTAATCATGATCATAGTGTATAACTAAGCATGCTTCTAATTGACCGACACCTGCTTGACTCTTTGAGTCCTCTGCCTAATCCACTACATTTAAATTCAAGTCGTCCTGTGGTCGTCAACCAATACAGCCAAAATTATATATTGTATATTCTCTTTCAGTACAGATAAGCGTTCATTGAACGGAAGAATGCCAGCAACTTCCTTCCGTTCAATCAACTCTTATCATGATAAGTCGTCGGTCCCACTTTGACAAGTCTTCGGCTTTGCAGGGAGACAGCAACTTCGACGAAGGCGCTATTGAATACTTTAAAGTTACCGGAAATAATACGCAATCAAAAACATGGACTTGGCTTAATTGAGATTGATTTGCGATAGCATGACCCTAAATTGTACTGTTACTGGTTGCTTAATTCGTATAAATTGGCACCATTTCTCCTACCATGCTTTCAAAGGGACATTTCGTTCATTATTAAGACATTAATTATGGGGTTATCTTATTCATATTTCGTTTCGTTTGTGTGCTTAGTATATTATCTCTCATTGTTTGATCATCTTACGGTTGCTCATGTTACTTCTTCAGTGCAGCTACTGTGCCATGATGATGAGCGTTCAGGCTTGTTGCAATTCAAGGACAGTTTTATTGTCGATAAGTCTGCTTCTGAGGATCCTTCTGCTTATCCTAAGGTTGCATCTTGGAGCCTGGAAGAAGAAAACAGCGACTGCTGCTCGTGGGACGGCATCAAGTGCAATCAGGAAACCGGTCACATCATCACGCTTGACCTCACTAGTAGCTGCCTCTATGGCTCTATAAACTCTAGCAGCAGTCTCTTCCACCTTGTACATCTTGAATGGCTTAGTCTTGCTGATAATTATTTGGAGTTTCAAGGACCGGTTCTACCGAGTCTATTTGAAAAATTGACCAACCTTCAAGTGCTTGATCTTACGGGAGTCAGCATTTCTTCTTCAATACCTTTTAACTTGGGAAATTTATCCTCTTTGTCTTATTTATCCCTGGAAAATTGTGGAATACAAGGTAGATTCCGTGTAAATGTTTTACAACTACCTATTTTTCACTTTTTAGAAAGAAAAGTTCAATTTTAATTTATCTTACATGGATATTTGCTATGTCTTTGTAGGAACCATTCCATCATCAGTCTGTAAGCTTACCAAGCTTGCCCATCTGGGTCTTGCAGCTAATTTCTTTTCGGGAGAGTTGCCTACTTTCATAGGATGCCTTGGTTCCTTGAAAGTATTTGATATTTACAAATGCAATTTCGTGGGTCCAGTTCCATCTTCATTTCATAATCTTACCCATCTCGTTTATTTAGACCTCTCCTATAATGATTTTTTGGGCCAAAATACTTCTTCATTTTCTTGGATAGCCAACAATTCCAAACTCACTTATTTACGCCTTTCCTATGTGAACTTGACCGGTGAGATTCCATCTTGGCTTATGAACTTAACACAACTTACTGATTTAAGTATGGATCGCAACCATTTAACTGGTCAGATCCCATCTTGGATCTTCAACATGAATCACCTCTCAAATCTATACTTTTCACTTAATAGATTGACCGGTCAAATCCCATCACAAATTAGCAACTTGACTCAATTGAAATTTCTTCGGCTTGCATCGAATAAATTTCAGGGCCCAATTCCTAGTTCTCTCTTTGAACTCAAGAACCTTGAATGGCTTACTCTTACTGCAAATAATTTGAGTGGCACTTTGGAGTTGGACATGTTTCTTCATAAATTCAAACGTCTAGAAGTATTAGGTCTCTCATCAAACAAGTTATCATTGCTCGCCAACTCTAATCTTAATACCAGCCTGAAGAAATTATGGTTTGTCGGATTAGGTTCTTGCAACCTTACCGTATTTCCAAACTTCTTGCAAAACCTAGATCAATTAATAGAGCTAGACCTTTCCTCAAACAAGATAGCCAGTCAAGTCCCCAGATGGTTGTTACATACAAGTACAAATACCTTGAAGATCTTGAACCTTTCCAACAACTTTGTAACAGGGTTTGGCCAACATCCTGTTGTTCTTCCATGGACTAATCTACTCAGTTTAGATCTTAGGTCTAATAAGTTGCAAGCGCCATTTCCAATTCCGCCCATGTCAACCATTCATTTCCTAGTTTCAAACAATCATGTGGCAGGAGACATTCCATCATGGATATGCAATTTGAAATATCTTGATATCCTTGATTTATCCAACAATGAATTAAGCGGCACGCTTCCACAATGTTTTGGTAACTTAAGTTATCTATCCGTATTACAGTTACAAAGCAACAAAATTCATGGAAGCATTCCAGAAACCTTCATAAATGGTACAAATTTGAGGATGATGGATTTAAGCAACAATATGTTACAAGGGAGAATTCCAAGATCATTGGCCACGTATAGGATGCTAGAATTTCTCAATCTTGGAAACAACCAAATTAGTGACATTTTCCCTGCTTGGTTAGGAAGTCTTCCGGAGTTGCAGGTTCTCATTTTGCGATCAAACAAACTTCATGGTGTAATAGGAGAACCTGAGTCAGATTTCAGGTTTCCTAAATTGCGCATCATTGATCTTTCTTACAACAGTTTGGTTGGCGAGCTTCCATCGCAATATTTCCAGTGTTGGAATGCCATGAAAATTGTTGGTGCAAATGAACTAACTTATTTGCACTATGCATTAATGCCAACGAAGTATTATTATTTCCGGAAGAATGATACCAGTTATGGTTACTCATTAACGCTGAACATCAAAGGCGTAAACTTAAAGTACGAGAAGATCTCAAATATTTTCACAGGAATTCTTCTATCGAACAACAAGTTTACGGGAGAGATTCCAGCCTCAATTGCCAATTTAAAGGTGCTTCAAGCTCTCAACGTTTCCAACAATGATCTTGAAGGTTACATCCCATCATCCCTGAGCAATATCACGGCACTAGAATCATTGGATCTCTCTTCTAACAGGCTCTCAGGTGAAATTCCCCAACAACTGGTAGAGCTTACGTTTCTTGAAGTCCTGGATGTCTCACATAACAACCTTGTCGGACATATACCACTTGGAAATCAGTTCAACACATTCGATAACAATTCATTTGATGGAAATCCTGGATTGTGTGGGAAACCCTTATCAAGAAAATGTGAAAATTCAGAGGCTCCACCACAGGAAGAAGATCGGGGCTCAGAATCTCCATTTGCATTTAGTTGGAAAATAGTTTTGATTGGGTATGCAAGCGGGTTGATAGTCGGAGTTGTTCTTGGACAGGAATTCTACATCAAGAAACATGAATGGTTTACCAAGAAATTTGGCAGAAATTTTAATAGAATTAAGAGACAGAGAGGACGTAGAAACTGAATATAATATTGTAATTAATTAACTAGCTCAACTTTGATGATCGTGTACGCTTTTTTTTTTTTTTTTTTTTTGTCTCTCTTGTTTGTGGAACTCTTTAGTACGTTTGAAGTATACAAAAAGACTGTAAACAACAAGAGGTACTAAAAGAAGTGCTTTTACGGACAACATTTCATATACAAAACTCCCAATTCAATTCTCTACTGAGAATGTAAGCGTGTGACAATTGACAATTTGTTGATAAAAATTTTATTTTCAATTAAATTCTTTGGGAGAAAGCGGGCTGTTAAAGTGGGCGTGGAGTGGCCAGGTCCCATTGAATATGAAAGCCCGAATCGGCCCACAAAAACAGGAGACACAAAGGCAGTATTGCCCGAGTCGATTGCCAAGACATACCAAGACTTCAAAGTGAAGTTTTAGTGATATAACAATGTTAACAAAGAAACATAGACTGTTTTAATCGAGCTTTGATACAATAATTGTGACGCGCAGTTTATATAATTAACCAAAATTAATAAATAAAATGAATTCTCGTCGAGAAATTCACATATTTTGCATACTACCATTCCGAATAAAATCGTTATTAAAGAAAAAGTTTGGAGATTAGAGATAGAGATTGAGGGATACTCACGAGATATCTTTGTTTTGTTTTTAATAATTTTAGTTTTTCTTGATATTTTCAATCCTAATGAAGAGCTTGTGATTGATGACGACAAAAGCAATCCATCGGAAGAATCTTTTTCTCAATGTTATGTTACATTAGAGTGCTTTTTGCACAATAGTTAATATGCGGGGAATGACTATGGTAGAAACAACTTTGTTGTTCGTACCGTACAAACACATTTGGCTGCCAGTTGGTAGTCAAATAGTATTTATTTCAACCTTCAATCGGTTGCTACATATTAAAAATAATAATTTTATAATAAATAATATTAAAAACATATATTAATAATAAGATAATATATAAATATAATATTTTATTATGAAATATAGTATTATAATAATATTATAAGTATTTTAAGTTATTATTATATTTTATTATATTAAAATTATTATATTATAATTAAAAATATATAAATATAACAATTTATTATAAAATATTATATTATATTAATTATTTTTTATTATTAAAAATTAACATTAACGTCGAAGTTGTTCGGTCAACAACTTCAACGTTTTTCTTAATAAGTTCAGTAATGTCAACTTGTTTAGATCAACGTTGAAGTTGTTAATTCAACAAATTTGACATTAGGACAACATCTGAAGTTATTCAAACTTAATAAAAATGGACGTATGACGTTAGCAAACATCAAAGTTGTTCTATGAACACATAAACCTAATTAATAATAACAATTTAATATTAATTTTTTTTTATTGTAACAACAGTAACAAGAAAATGGGTTTAAAAGGGGATATTGTTGCTTGTTGGTGGTTGCAATTTTGCTATCCAAAATTTCAATTTTCTTCTTTAATTTGTTTGTCCATTTTTTGATCTCCCAATTTTTGTGCTCCAATTTTTTACTTCCAATATTCTTTTCAAATATCATCAACCCACAGTAGTACAAAAAATTCAAATATGACTCCAATTTTTTACCTTTAATATTCTTCTTAAATATCTTAATTTTTCTAGACTACACATATGTGACCTTGAGAAATTTTAATGTAAGATTACCATTTTAACCTTCTCACCGTCAATTTTTTACCTTTAATATTCTTCTTAAATATCTTAATTTTTCTAGACTACACATATGTTACCTTGAGAAATTTTAATGTAAGATTACCATTTTAACCTTCTTACCGTCAATTTGACCAATGGTTGACTAACGGTCGGGACTAAAATAATGAATTTTTTTATAAATTTAGGGATGTTTGACATATTATCTTAAAGATATTTAAAAAAAATTATCAATTTCTAAAAAATTAGAGATCAAAATGAAATTTTTCCGACATTTTAATGTAAAATACTATTTTAACCTTCTTACGGTCAATTTGACCAACAATTGACTAACGGTAAGGACTAAAATGATGAATTTTTTTATAAATTTAGGAATATTTCGTATATTATTTTAAAAATATTTAAAAAATTATCAATTTCTAAAAAATTAAGGGCCAAAATGAATTTTTCCCTTAATTTTTTTTGTCAACTGTCTAGAAGGATCATGAATTCACGATGACATATTTTCGCAATTAATTAGTAGAAAGCATAGGAGGCCGAATTAAAACTTATGCTTATCATGAAATTAAGTAAACTTTTTTCTTTTACTACTGATCACGAGACTTTCAAGAGTTTAATAAGAGCATTAATGCTGACAAGTTCTTGCATGACGTTTGCATTGACGATGCCATACAAACTTGTTGTTTGTGTAAGAAATTACAATTTGACAGTGTGATTTCTCAACTGAACTGATTAACTCTGACCGTTTTTCAACCAATTCAAATAAAAAAAAGAGAGTAAAATCACTCACGAGTAAAAGATGTAAGCTTTTTTCAACCCACAAAATCCGTGTAACTTCCTCCTTTTAAACCAAAACCCACATGCAAAACAGTAGAAAACCACCACATATATAATGCTGTTTTGTTCTTCATTTTCTTGTCATCAAATCCAAAGTCCAAACCAATCAATACTACTTACTTTTAGAGCTGAACCAGAAGAGAAGGGGCAACTCACTAATCCATGTCTATTGAAGCTCTAGCAATGGCAGGCGCTGATTATAGAGAGTGTGGTTTTGAGCTTCAAGTGTGGGAAGATGATGGCTTGGAACAGTCACGGCCTTATCTGGTGACGGAACAAAGCTCGGGTATCAAATTAGTTGAGAAGAAGAGGGATGATTTGGATGAGCAGTTGCTGAAAGCAAAGATGCTTCAATGGGCTAAAGCTGTTGCTTCTATGTATCGTACAGCATTTCATTTCCAAACCAAATACGTATTCAGCTAATTAATGACTACTAGTTATTGTTATACCGATCTGAAATAGTGCACCAGTGTTTTAATAGAGTATACAATTACTGTCTAAGAAACAATATATATAAATTTCTCTTTGATCGTTTGCTATGCTTACCAACGTTTGTTCTCATACCATATGTATTTTTCTTGATTAGTACTTCATAGATTTTTTTTTTTTTTTTTAACACGCGTGTCCTGATGCGATAAAAAGTGACTTAGATTATTCCAGAAAAAAAAAAGTGACTTAGATAAATAAATAAAAATAAAAATTTCAGTAAATGCTATATAAAGCATGTGAGTTCTCAAACTAATTAACATAGAAAAAAAAATTACACCAATAGTTTGTGAGTGAACTATATATCTCTTTGTTCATGAATCAACACAAAAAGTTTCAACCCCTTTTTACAATGCTATTTCTATTTTAAAAAATAAAGTAGATAAATTTTAAACTTTCCCTATAAGCAATAAATTTTAAACTTTACCTATAAGCAATTTTCGGTAATCAGTTTCTGTTATAAAAATAAAATAAATAAAATTTTATGACCGCATCCGAAAATCACTTAACCACATATCACATGCATTTTCATATACGTTTATACATTTCACCGAGACTTGTGCTAGAAGAAATCACATGCAGGTATCAAAACTTTTTTGGAAAAGGTTCAATTTGTCAGTTAGGATTTCCTGCAATGAAGGCATGTTATTTGTTTTGACATGTTATCTCATAGATCAAGTAGTATCATCAACTCAACATGCAAATTAACGTGTGGCTAGAAATCCTGATATCGGTTTGTCTTTGAAATACGTTGATTATAACAAGAACATCTAGATGCCCGTACAATTTAGTATTCAACCTATTATTACATGAAATTGTTGGATAAAACTTTATTAGGCGACTAGAAACTCACATTAAATCATTAAGAATTATTATAGAGAAAATATACCTGAATCTATATTGACAAACTTGAGAAAGATTGAGTCTTCCACAGTCAAATTACCTTAATATGCTTTATAATTTTCTTCTTGAATGGACAAGGAGAAGGAGAAGGAGAGCAAAAATTATACATATTTTGATTTGACTTGGAAACTATAACCCTTATAATATTCTTTATATACTAACTTAATTAAGTTCCCATTAACTAATTAATTAGTATTGGGTTTCTATACACTAAAATTCATATCTAATGAATATCTTTAGAGTCTAATTAATAAATCACTTATTTGACCCTATTAAAATAGATAGTCTATAATATAACTATTATTTAATATGTAAGCCCATAATAAGAAATTATAAAAATCTCAGTATTCTCCCACTTAGGCTACATATGTTTCTTGAGATAATTATATTATCTATAATCTTGAATGCGCACTGAAAAACTATCCATCCAGAAATATCTCCTTAATTACAATCTAGTCTATTTACTATATTAGTATGAGATTATAGCGACCTTCGCTATATATATTTGTAACTAGATCCATCAATGGTCACCATACCAATATATTCAATGACATAGATTCAGTATGATGTGTAGAATAAAAATTATATGCAATGTGATTTCAAACATGTCTATTTCTAACTAGTTATACTTTAATCTTTAGTAAGATCAAACACAAATAACATTAAGAATTTATAACTGAACCATATACTTTATTCTACAAAAAATAAATATAAAACATGTCTATAACAAAAAACATCAAAATACTAACTCTTACTAAACATGCATATCATTAGCTAAAATAATACTCATATGAGTAGTGTGCTCATGAAAGACCTTGGATGGTAATCCCTTTGTAAGCGGATTCGTAATTATGGAGTTTGTTTTGATATGTTCTATAACCACCTAATGACTCTAAACTCTTTCTTTAATAATAAGAAACTTGATGTATATATGTTTTGACTTCATAGAGCTTTTGTTGTTGTTGGAATATAACATAACCAAATTATTGTCACAATATATCTTTAATGGTCTTTCAATACAATCTACAACTCGCAGTCCCGTGACAAAATTTTGCAGTTATATCCTATGTTTAGATGTCTCTTAACAAGTTATGAACTCAGTTGTCATAATAGAAGAAGCTATGAGTATCTGCTTAACACTTTTCTAGGAAATAGCTCCTCTAGTTAGCAGGTAAATATAGTCCGACGTGGATATTTTATTATCTTGACAACCAACAAAATCAAAATCAAAATATCCAACGATCTTTAAATGATCTGATCTTTGATACATGAGCATGTGATCTTTTGTTAGTTGTAAATAACACATAATTCATTTGATTGCTTTCCAATGATTCATCCCTGGGTTACTTAAATATTTGTCCAGCATTCCCAATATGAATGTAATGTCCAACTGCATGTATATTTGAGCATGCTTTAGACTTCCTATAGCTGACGCATAAGGAATCTTTTGCATTTCTTTTCATTCCAACACATGTTTAAAGCACTGATTGAGACTGAAATTGTCTCTTTTAGTTATAGGGGTGTCTCCCAGTGTACAACCTTTCATGTCGAATCTATCAAAAACTCTTTCAATATAGCTCTTTTATGATAACCTAAGGATATCTCGAGAGCTATCTCATTTTATCTGTATGCCTAATACAAAAAAGACATCCCCAAGATCTTTCATCTCAAAATTCTTTGTCAGAAATCTCTTAGTTTCGCATAATAAGCCTATACCGCTGCTAGTAAGCAGTATGTCATCGATATATAACACTCGAAATATGTATTTACTCTCACTGAACTTGTGATATACATAATCTTCAACCTTATTTACCTCAAACCCATATGAGATAATAACTTGATGAAATTTATGATACCATTGACAAGAAGTCTATTTGAGACCATAGATGAAAATTCTTTAGTTTGTAGACCATTTCTTTAGATCACTGGATATAAAGTTTTTTGTTTATATCATATATATTGTTTCATCAATATCACCATTGAGAAACACAATCTTTACATACATCTGATGTAGTTCTAAATCAAAATACGTTATAAGTGCTATTATAATCCTAAAAAAGTCTTTCATCGAAATTGAAGAGAAATTCTCTTTGTGATCAATGTCTTCCTTCTGAGTAAAACCCTTGGAAACTAGACGAGTCTTATATATCTTAACATTGTCTTTTGAATCTTTTTGGGTCTTAAATATTCATTTGCAACCAATGGTTTTGCACCTTCAAGCAATTCAATGAGATTCCAAACATCATCGTCCTTTATGGAATTTATCTCATTATTCATCGCATCAATCCACTTTTGAGAATTAGAACTTAGTTTGGCTTGATGGAAGTTAATTAGATCATCTTCCACTACTCCTATATCAACCTCATGTTCTTGGAGAAAAACGATATAGTCATCCGGAATCACAGTTCTCCTTTCTCTAATGGATCGTCTCAATGGCACATTATCTTGAGGTTGTTGAGTTTATATTTTACGTATAATTTCTTCATTTTATATAGAGAGCTCTTCTACATTGTTTTGATATTCTGGATTTACATTTTAAACAATGTCAGAAATAGAAGTATGATAATTATTAATAGCAATAGTAGGAAAATAAACAAATTTCTCTTCAAAGACACTGTTTTTAACGATATCTCCTCTCACAAACTTAACTTTCTTAAGAAATCTCACATTTTTCGTCACAAAAAATGTTCTAGTAGTGGGATCGTAAAACTTGAAATCTCTTGACCATTCAGAGATACCCAATAAAGTAGCAGCTTACAGTTTTTGAGTTAAGTTTCTTTTTTAAATCTGTTAAATTAAGGAGATTAAGAATCTCATCAGACATAAGTCTCTGAATTCTCTATTTAGAGATATGACCTAAATATTTGTGCTATAGTGTAATAGAATATTTATAAGTTAATTTTCGTTTTATACCTCATGAATTTGTATGCATGATTTCATTAATTGAGGTAATTGTATTCAACAAATATAGGTTATCATGCAAAGATTAAAAACTTATACCAATAAGATTCGAATCTTAAAAAAAAAAAAAAAAAAAAGCCTAAATTTAATATTTTCAAATAAATAAGCATAACCAAATTTATCCAAAATAAAAATTAAAACCAAATTTCGTCCAAGAGATGATAGTAGATAAGTTCCTTCTTAATTCAAAAATTGATCGGTCTTTAATAATAACTTAATAGTTCCTATAACCTCTACTGTAACAGTTTTGTCATCGCCATGTAAACGAATCTTTCAACATTACTTGGCTATTGGCTCCATAGGTAAAACCCTACATAAACATAGTTATGTGAGTGGTGGCATCAGAATTTATCCACTAAGTGTGTTTAGGTGCAAAAGTTAAATTAACTTTAGAAGAAATTAGGTTGAGAAGCATAACTTTCTTGACATGTCAGTTGGTATATTTGGGATATTCTTTCTTCATGTGTCCAGCTTTCTTGCAAAAGTAACAGACAAGCTTCTCATCTTATTTCTTTTGCACCTTATGTTGTGACGTCTCAATTGTAGCTTTTTTTTTCTTTTCTTTTTTCCTTTTCTTATTCTTAGTGATAATTGCTAAATTAGCACTTTCAAAACTTTCTTGCTTTAATCTTTTCTTTTCTTACACAATGAGATATAAGCTTATTAAGAGTTCATTTGTCCTTTTGAATGTTGTAACTCACTTTAAGTTGACTGTATTGTGTAGGAAGAAAAATCAAAACTAAATGCACCACCAAGTCCTCAGACAGTTGTAGTTTTAGTATTTTAGTTTGGAAGCGACATGAGACATCTCCATGATGTACTCATTTATGTTCCCTTTTCTTTTATACTTAATTGAAAAAAGGTTAGTCAAAAAGATACTTGTTTCAACCTTTTTGTTTTTTGTAAAACGTTGTTTTATTTTTTCAAAGAACTTCTTAGCATATTCCTTTTCAGATATAGAGCTTTTAAAAGTTTATGGAATGAAACGTTTCATGATCATAAGACTCATGTGATTAGAACGGTCCCATTTCTCCATGCTCGCCTTTTCATCAACAGAATTATTCTCATTAAGAGATGCAAGCCTTCTTCCCAAAGTGCAAAGTCAAGATATATGCAACCGAGAACAATTATAACGTTCTCTATCCAATTCTTGAAATATGTGCCATTAAGTGCAAAAATGGAATTGATATTGGCAGATATTGTTAAAGCAGAAGTAGTAACTGAATAATGTCCAAAACCAAATACAAGCTTACAATGAATAATCATGTCACAACACAGAAATACTCAATTAATAAACTCATATATGACATGATTAAACGATTCTCATAATGGTGAGCCATTACCTAGCATAACATTGATATTTAGTCTTTGGACAGAAATATCAATTGTAAGTGGTACTCTCCGTGTAATAATCAAATATTGACAATTAATCTTGTCAAATAGTAAGCTTTTTTTTAGACCGATTTATTACTCACTTGAAAGACTTAATAATCATCACATATTTATTACAACAGGTAAGTCTATTATTTGGCCAAATAACAACATTCCTTTGAGTCTGTCATTATTCCCATAAACAATGGACATACACATCTCAATATTCCAAAATAAATAAATTTACATTATAGAGATTATTTTGACATCATATAATTTCAATCAATTTATTTTTAAAATATCATATTAATTTTTATTTATTTAATTAAAAATAAATAAATAAATAAATTTTGCCCTTGAAAACCTTCTTTCCACTGAATGTTTGATTCAACAAAGTGAATTTATATATATATTTATATATATATATGTATATATATACATATCTATTATCTATATAAAAAATGGGATAAGAGATCAAAAACAGTACCAAATTCTAGACCCCATCAATTTTTTTGAAAAGGAAATTTCTTGCTTGCCCTCGGTGTTTGTTTGAAAAGGAAAAGACTGAAAAGTAATTTACTTTTAGTGAATAGAGAAAAGTAAGATTGGTGTGGTGATGAATCTGACATTAAGTATGGGCAAAAGTATGGTGATGAGAAGGATTTTAAAGCGAGTCAAAGATTTTTCGTCATTTCCGCTACCACCGCCCCAACCATCTCTTCCTTCTCTCTTTCCTCCTCCACTTCTTCCATTTCCGTCACCGCACGATACAGCAGCAGTGACGGCGCTTTTCGTCGCTTCTCCAACCCCAATGAATTCTGGCGTCACTAGGACGACTCCGTCGATGAAAAATCATATGATATCGACGACATCAGGTCGGATACTGTGAGGCTCATTGATGCACAACAGAACGTGGTTAGTTTGTTTGTTAGTTACTACAACTTTTATATTTAATTTCGCTTTTATTAGTTATTGAAGTATGAGTTGGTTGAAGAGGGTCGGCAATGAGATGTATAACAAGGGCAATTTTGTTGGGGCTCTCAAGTTGTATGACAAGGTGATTTCTATGTCGTCGAAAAACGCAGCATATCGGAGCAACCGAGCTGCGGCTTTGACAGTGATGGAGAGGTTGAGGGAGGCTATGTTGGAGTGTGAGGAGACTGTTAGGTTGGACCCTGGTTATGGCAGGGCTCATTAGAGGTTGGCTTCTCTTTATCTCAGGATAGTCACTTTTTTTTTTTTTTATTTTGATTATTTTTATAAAACAATGTGTGTGACTTTTGTTTATGTGTTTGATGTTTTGTTGGAAGAATTATCATGTTTTATGTTATTTTGTTTGTTGACTTGAATTTCTTTGTTGTGTTTTCTACAGATTTTTTATTTTGTTCACAATAATAGTTTTGTTTTTGGGGCAAGTTTTAGTTTAGTTAGTTGTTACTTTTTGTAGCGTGGCTTTTTGTCTTTTTATTTTCTTGAAGTTTTGGGTGGTTTGATGATTCAGAATATGTTTTTGTTACTAACGCATGATTGTATGTGCAAAATTTGGAGATGGGTATTTTTCGGATTCTTAACATTAAAGCTTTTGAATATTTATTTACAGTTGATAATCATCTATTGATTTTGTGTTGTAATTGTGCAAAGTTAGTTTGCATGAGATAGGAAAACGATGGAGGGTAGAAGGCTTTTGTTGCTGCTACTTTGTTTGAGTGTGGTGTCTTCTTTGGTGGTAAACAAGCAAACTTTGGTGTACAACTATTAATATTTATTTGCGTTTGTATGTGTTTCATGAGTATTATGTAAATTTAGAGTTGGATTGTGTATTTTTGACTTGTGTTTTCAATTATAGTGTGCAGATTGCTTCTCCATTGATATGTCTTGCTGATCGTAGCACCAAATGTGTTGATTCGGACGAATGTGAAGGGGAATTCTCCCCAGGCATCCCTGCCGTTAAGTATGAGGTAAAAAAGCTCATATCCCTTTTTTTTTTTTTATAACTTCTCATTTGTGGATTTTCATTTCCTATGAAAATGCTATTGCACGATTGTGTTAGGAAGACCTTCTGTATATCAATATGTTGTAAAGTTATGAGTTTTATGTATATGTTGGTACATGTCTGTGCTTTTCTATTGGTGTTTATTAATGTACTAAATAAATATTCACATGCTCAATTTCAGTGTTTGTGATTATGGGTCCAGAATTTTCCATAATAATAGTCTTTTTTTCAATATTTACATGGTCCATCTAGCAAAAACCTACTTTTCTTGAAATGGTATAATGCTAAAGAAGAAATTCTGGGGAAGAAAATAAAGGTTGATATCTTTGTGTTATTCTATTTTCAACTTTATGAAGTAGACTGTGATTGCTGACTAAGTCATTATTGGTCAGGGTTGGATGAGATTGAATGTTGCCTTTTCGCTCACATTCTATGGAGCAGGAGCTGATTCTTTTGGTTTAGCTACAAAATATTGGCCATGGAAAGCTGGTATCAATTCATTGGCCATGGCCAAAAGAAGTAAGATATATAAGTGTGCTTGTTATGTCTACTATTTGATTGTTTTGCAATTGGTTGGAAATTGAAAACTCCTTGTTTGTCCCATTTTTTGGTACTTAATACAGTGAGAGCCAACTTTGAGTTTATCAAAAAGCTTGGAGTTGATTTGTGGTATTTCCATGATGGGATATAGCCAAAACCTTGGAGGTCAGTGATTTATAAATTTAAGATTATTATGTTAACTGTCTTGATATACAATCATTATGGTAGAGGTGTTAACACATTTCAGTACCTGACCAAGTAACAATATTCTCTTAAAAGTAATTTAATTTCTGTTATTTGTGCTTTCTTGATATTCTATTAACTCTCAATTGTCATTCTTGAGCAGTGGGTGTTAATATGTAATAGGGAACTAATAAAAACTTAGATGAAGTAGTGTCTCTTACGAAAGAGCTTCAGGTAATTATATGACGCCTAACTCCCAACTGTTCAAATGATCATGTTAGTTAAGTTACATGTATCTCAATATTTGATCTTCGTGACCACCTTCATACCTTTAGCTCTCTTGAAATTGTGTTAGTCCCTTCTTTTTTAAAAGAAAAAAATTATTTTATGCAGCAACTAAATGGTTCACTAGAATATAACAATACCCTAAAGATCTTTCTGTTGTGTAAAAAGACGAAGTTCACATTAAGGAAATTCTTGAAATTCTTTCTAAGCTATGTCAGAAGGGAGTTATGATACACTATTGATTTTTGATTTTTTTTTTTTTTTTAAAACCTTTGTTGTGCATATATTTCTTTTTCTCTCAGACATAATTGCATATGATAATGTTGATTTCTTTGCAATTAACTTAGCTTTATGTTTTGGTTTTTTATTTTTTATTTTTTTTTAAGGTTTGCTACAAGCATCTATTATTTGTGACATACTTGGATTGGTTGATCTGGTTTTATTTGTTGGATTCGACTGGTTCAAATCGATGGTGTCTTATGTTTTTATCTATGTTTGATTCGATTTAATGATTTATCGTTGGTTCTCACTTCAATCCTTTAGACATGTCAATTTAATGCATTTTAACTTTTGTTATGTTCTTTTAACTCATTTTATTTGAGCTCTGTGTTGCCTGACTTTTGCTGTATTGGTGACTTACATTGATTTGGGCTTGTGCTTAATGTATATAGATTGTTAAATGAGCTCTTCACAAGCTAAGCTAGAGCTGCTTGGATCTAATCAACCTATGATATGTATCCTTTTTTTTTTTTTTTCCACATGCCAGACTTTATAAACGAAAATGCTTCTTTGGTTGAAACTTCTGTTTACTGATATTGGTTTTTGATCTGAAAGTTTTAAAAGAGCATAACAAATAGTTCAATTTGTTTAGTGCTGTTATTAGTGACAACCTTTGTTTCATCAGGCTTGTCATGACCAAATTTACAATTGCTTTGAGATAAATTGGTATGTACAAGGAAGTTCTAAGATCGCAGATGGCAATCTTGTGACAAAAGTTGCAATCATTTGAGAAACATCTAAGTTGATGTGCAGATAGCTGTAAGAATGGTGATTGGGAGAGTGCACTAAGGGAAACTAAAGCATCAATAGCAGTTGGAGCGAATTCCTCTCTGCAAGTGTAACTTATATCCAGAATTTCTTTAATTTGTCTAATTTACATAATATTAGATTTCAAATTGCCTGAGCCTATTCAAAATGGAATTTGAAGCTCCACCAAATTGAAGAAGCAAATTCTTACCTATCCAACATGCATAAATGTTAACAAAATCTTTCCTTTTCACAAGTCAAGTTCTTCAGTATGGCTGCAAAAGTTTGTGTGCTTTATGTTCGAGCTCAGGTTGAGATGACACTGGGAAAGTGAGCTCTAAACTATGATATTCAAATTCATTTTTTTTTTTTTTTATCTAATTTGGTGTGTGAGAATGGATAATAGATGTGTTGCAAATTTGAGAATGCAGTTTCAATAGTAGAGAAGTCTGGTCTTATTGATTATAATAATGTAGAAATTGCATGTTGTTAAATATGACTTTAAAAAAAAAAAGGTAGGATGAAAAACATTTCATTTTGTTTGTGTACAAACAAAGCATGTTCTCTAGCAATAGGTATTTAGGATTTTGTTTTGGATCTTTTGAATAATCTTTTTAAAGCTTAGAAATAAAAAAAACTATAATATATATAAAAGCTTTTAGACATTATAGATGTAAGCCATATGTATAGTTGTACATCTTCTTCCTTTTATGATATGAAGTAAATAAAGTTTCTCTTTATTATGTTTATTTATTTAATTACTTTCTTCGAAAAACGAAATGTTGGATGTAATTCTTATGATCACTTAAATTATTATTAATAAATAGGACAAAAATATATTAAATCTTTATTTTTGTTTTCTAACTAAACTAAATATATTATAAACATATTATTATTATTTCAATAGTTAGATATAAATATATGCTCAATGTAAATTATAAATAATAATATTTAATTAATAATTTGTTTTAATCTTAAAACTTATTTGATAAAAAAATTAAATAAATAAATCGAATATATATTTAAGCACGGGCCTTGCACGTGCAGTATAAACTAGTATATATATATATATATATATATACCAAATAGATTTTTATTTCCGAACCAACAAACAAAATTGTTATCAATTTAATATAACTTATATGAAACAAAACAACATAATCCAGTGACCACCAAATATTTCTGAATATAAAAATTGGGAGGGCCACAAATCTTATGCCTAGAAGCTGATTGTGATCAATCAACAGATAATAAAATAAAATTAATAATAATAATAACAAAAGATTGATGGCTGTCCAACTTTTCCAGAATACATATGACCCAAAAGTAAAACGCACAAAAGGCACCAGTATCATAAAAGTACATCATCATCCAATATATATATATATATATATATATATTCATATTACTGTTGTTCTTTTTTCCCCAAAAGCAAACCTGTGAGATCCTCTTTATTGACTTTTTAACCACATTATATTTATATGTTCTTCAATTGTTTTAAAAACACTCTTAAAAAAATGTCATGCAAATTCGATATATTTTCCTTCAAGCTTTCATGATAACAACAATAAACCAAACCAATTAATTTCTCAATGATTCAATATGAGTTGGTTCTAATACCACTTATTAGATAAAATTTTAATAGAAAAAATCTATACCTAAATATAAAAACTCATATTAAATTATTGAGAAGTATTATGGAGAGATATACTTAAATCCATATTGACAAACTTGGGAATGATTGAATCTTCTATAGTCAAATTATCTTTATATGTTCTATAGTTTTCTTCTTGAATGGGGAAGGAGAAGAAGAGCAAAAATTGTATGTATATTGATTTGACTTAAAGACCATAACCCTTATAATATTCTTTATATACTAATCTGATTAGGATTCCATTAACCCTAATTAATTAGTATTGAATTTCTATACACTAAAACTTATACTTAATGGATATTTTTAGAACCCAATTAACAGATCACTTATGTGGTCCTATTAAAATAGATAGTTAAAATAAAAAATTATAAAAACAGAAATCTTGACGTACTCCCTATATTTCTTCCTCTTCTTCTCTTTCATTACTTCTTCCTCTTCTGTCTTGAAGAGTATGAAGTGCCTTTTGCCAAGTTGCCAATAAATGAGATGGATGATGTTCCTGGTCTTGAATTAAGAGATGGTCATACATTGCAAAGTTTGGCTTCTTTGAAGCATATTACACAATCGGTCAATGGGAAAACACGCCACTCCCTTGTTTTCTAGTGGCTTATCGCGAAGAAAATCTGTCAACATTAGAAAATCGTGTGTTTCGATATCCAAGTCGAGACAATCATGATCATGTTCTGTTATAGGGTATGTCCGAAGCGGCGGATCTGTCAATGGGAATATATGTATCGGTGGATTGATCATGTGCTTGATTTTTTGAGGGGTGGTGTTTGATGTAGCGGAGTAGCTTTCAAGATTTTGCATTGTGTCATCACCTCCGAATTCAAGATTGGCACTACTACCATCCATCTCCTTTCTTTGACGAAACTCCTCACACGCCAGTTCATTGTTATCTTCTGGCCACGAAGAAAATCCCTCAACATTAAGTAATCTTCTGGTTTGATATCCAAGCTAAGAAAAACATGATCATGTTCTATTATAGGGTACATATGCAGTGTTGGATCAGTCAATGGGAATATATGTACGGTGTCCATGTGTTGGGTTTGTGTATGAAGTAGCAGAATAGTGGAAGACATCCGGCATGGATTCTGCATGTACATGGGATGGGTTCTGCGAGTGCAGCTTGCGTTGGACACAGCTAAGTAGTCGAGGCCTCTGCTTGTGCATGGTGTGTTTGAGCCGAAGCATGATGAAGAGGTCCGCTAATATTTTTGTGGAATGAGATTCTTGAAATGTCAATAATGCTCTACATCCAATTTGATGTTTAATAATTATAAATTACAGTACTCATTCCTAATCATATATGGTAAAGAAATAGGTTCCTAATTAACAAAGTAAACTAATTACGAATGTGTAGTCAAACTCTTTGATTATTTTATATTTATCATTTTACCAAAATTGACCTTCTTTCTCATGTTACCAAAATTGACTTTTTTTTTTTTTCAAGAAGTAGGTTTATTTATATTTATTATATGGGTTTAGTTGAAAACTAACCTATTTTTAATAATCCATTTGAGAAATAACTTTTTTTTCAAAAAAATCTTTGCACATTGTCTTTTTTTGGATGAAAATGCCCTTGACCCACCCCTTTTTTTTGGTCACTCTCTCTACCAAATGTTTCAGTCTCTCTCTATTCCCAACCTTTTACTTACATTCTCTCTTTAGGAATCCCAACCCACCGTCCGACCTCCTCACCATCGCATCTTACTGTCGCATGTCCACGCACCACTGTCGCACCTCACCGACACACCTCTACCTACCAGCATTCACTCTCTCAATATCCAACCTGTTTCTTTGACCGTTGCACGTCCTCACTGTCGCATCTCACCAATTGCTTACCTCCACCCACCACCATCTGAATGCCAACATGGAACTAGGGAAACTCGACCCACCGACTGTCGTTCTCTCTCTATGTGTAAGCTTTTTCTGTTATTCTCTCTCTAATAATCCTTAACTTAATTCTCATTTTATGAGAAATAATAGCCATTTACCTAATTCAGGTTGAAAGTCATGGCTACTTGTGGTGAAGAAAAGCTAAAAATGTATTGACACCTGCCCAAATATTTTGCTTGGGCTAAATTGATGTTTCTTCTGGTGTAGGATAATGAGGAGCAATTTTTTTAAATTGAAATTAGCTTGGCATATTTGTATTTCACATGATTGTGTTGATGTTGTTGCAATGTGCTCTCTCCTCTCCATATCTTATGTTATGTTTTACTTGTTTTGTCTATTTGGTGTATTGCAACTTATATCTCAAAGAATATGATCTGCCATGTGGCAGATTTTTGAGGTTTTATGCAATGTTGACTAGGAAACCTTGTGGAGTGAAGTCAGTTTGCTTGTATAGAGGAATCTCTAAACAACCTCAAATTTCATCCTTGGAGTCTGGTGTTGTAAGATATTCTATTTTATCTTTCCAAAAGTATCTTCTTGTCAAAAATCTTTCTACTTGTCTTTGGCTATCTTTAAAGAGATTTCTTTTCTTTTGTTTTGCACTAGAATGCACATAGGTTCCAATTTTACAAATGCGATTATCTTTTCTTGTGTACCTCCTATAATTTGTATCATTCATACTTATTAACAAAAAAGTTATCGTTAAGATGTTTCTAGTTCTGTTCTGCTATTAAATTTAGCTACACAGATGTTTATGTATATGGCCTAGTGTTTTTTTTTTTTTTTTTAATTTTTTTAAATGTTTTTGTAATATGTAATTTTGAGTTCATCTAACAAGGTTTTATTTGAGTGAAGGAGATAAAGTATATTCTGAAACTTATTTACATTTTAAGTGTATGTATAAAAACAACTATACTTCACATATTTAGCTTTGAACAATGTAAGCTTACAATAACAAACTAACATCTCAGCTCAGTTGTATCGATACCTATGTGGAAATACATTAGAACATGTCTTACAGAGTAAACAAAATTATAATTGGAAAGCTGATGCAGTCACTAGAGAAGGGGTTTATAGGCTTTTTGTTCTCTTTCTTTTGTATTTCTAGACATAGAAGTCAAGGGCTATCATTTTGTGGTCCTCTTCTTAACTTGTTACTGATGGAAGCTGGAGTGGTTTTGATGGTTAAATCTTTTATAGCTTAAGCTTAAATTATTTTTTGATGGGTTTTAGATTAATCAGTTAATTCTGGAGTTGAATTTAGGACAATAGCCTATGGAATGTGTGAGGGAATGTGGCTTAGAAGATTATTGACAGAACTCAAAATACCATGTGGAGGTCTTATGACACTGTTTTGTGACAATCAAGTTGCAATTAGCGTAGCAAAGAATCTAGTAAATCATGATAAGACCAAAGATGTGGAGATTGATCAACACTTTATTATGGAGAAGCTAGAGGAAGGAATTGTTGACTTGAAGTATACATCTACAAATTCTCAACTAGCTAATATCCTTACAAAAGCTCTACCAAGACCTACATGGAAGATTTATGTTCTAAGCTGGATTTACTTAGTATCTACCATCCAGCTTGAGGGGGAGTGTTGAATGATATGATTTTTAGTTTCCTATTCTATTTTTATTCCCTGTAATTATTGTATTTATTCTTTTCTAGTTTAGTTAGTGATTTCCTCAACTAATGAGGAATCAAATCCCTATATTGTAGGCAGAGGTGTAAATACAGTAGTACATATAGTGTATATGTGAATCAGTGTAAATAAGAAGAATATTTCAACTTCTTTTACAACATTCATTTTTTCATACTCTCAGGACATTGTCACTAGAACTCCGAGTCGTTTGATACATCTAAGTGAAATGAACGTATGCCACCTTGCAAAGGTGTCATTTGTGGTAAGTACTAAATTAACAATTCCCTACAAGAGCTATCTGCCGATGATCATCTCTAATTTTATTGGATTGATGGTTAATTGATGATTTATTTGTTAAATACTTTAATGTCATGTGGCATTTAAGTTTTATGATTATCTTCAAGGATATTGAAATTAGATTTAGCTTTAGTATTACAAATCATTCTGTTTAGGGAAATTGTCTCTCTTGAGATCATGTAGTTCACTGTTAGAAAAAAAAAATCATCTTAATGTTAACAAGTTGAGAGCATATTGGACTTTAAATTAATAATGCAGGTAAAACTACCCTTCCTAATCTCTATTGAAGTTTCATGATATGTGTAGGCAATCATTCAAGAAGTTTCTGACTAAATAAAACTAACTCCACAATTTGAGATGCATTGTTTTTTTAATATGTTGGAGTTAGGGTCTTTCTAGATAAAATGGTGTATGATAACAATATTTTTATTTTTATTTTATTTATAATAATATTTTAGTTGCAAATGTCATAGGATTCTATGTTTTTTTTTTTTTTTTTTTTTTTTGTTTGTTTTGATAGAACCATATTTGTAGTTTAATTTTTTTTTTCTTTTATTTTATTTGTTACACATACATATCATGAGTAACATACAGAGTGTATATTTCCGGACACTCTTGAACATGCCCATAACGCATGGTAAAATTGCCACACATTACATGCGTGACTGCAGCTCGAAACCTGCTCTTTGCATGAGCATGCTGGACAGGTGGCCTAATGACCACTTCACCAAGGCATATTACATATTTGTAGTTTAGTTTAATTTGTTATTTTATTTACTTTTTTAATGTAATAGATGAGTGACATTTTAAGTCCTCTGCAAAAAAACTATGATCGTGTCTTGTTAATCAGGTTTTTCTACCATTATTGTGGAAGTAATGAATCTGAGCTATAATTAGTAATAACTTTTCTGTAGGTGCTTGATGAAGCAGATCAAATGCTTGATTTGGGATTCAAAGAGCCAGTTCACTATATATTGAGCAATTATTTCAGGCATGTAGTATAGTATTGATGTTCTCTCTTATTGCTCAACTTATAACTGATTCTTTTAAACTCCAGTCTCATCTTCCTCCACCTACACCGGCCCGGTCCTTCCACTGTAAAAATCTATTCTATGGAAGTTCTTACACTGAGTTGTTGCACTATTTGTAAAATTGGATCCTTTTTATTGTCTTCTACAATATGCTTGTTTTCTTTGATGAACTATTTGCTAATCTTTGGGACTGAGACAAATGATTTTCATTTCTATTTGTTTCTAGTTCAAATTGATTATGTTCCTAGTAGATGTTTACTTGTTTGTGAGAAAAACTTCTTTAAAAATATGCAGCTTGGGAGATTTTAATGTTTAGTGCTACATGGCCTGTAGAAGTTCATAAACTAGCTCAAGAATGTATGGATCCCAATCTAGTTAAGGTGTCTGGATCTTTGTGTACACTAATCTTTCAATTGTTTGTTATTTTCCCTTTCTGAAAAATGAATGAATTTTATTTCACATGATTTGTAATTTTGGACAATTTGGCTGCCAACCATGTTGTTATGCAGATTGTAGAGGTTGGTTCACTGTATATGACTTGCATGTAACAACTAGACTTGCTAGTTTTATTTATAGGACTTATGTTAACAAATTATTGTGGACAAATGCAAGTCTTGGATGATCGTTTACGTGATCAACGTTTGATTGCTTTATTCAAGAAATATCACAAATCTCAAAGGTATTGATTGCTATCTATTAATTTATATTTAATATGAATTCTTTTATGTGTCTGATATATCAAGATGTGTGAGTTTCTAGCATGTCTTAAGGTGATTTACTAATATTTCAAATGCAAAAAAGTGACAATGTGCTCTTGTACCTAGTCGCCTATACACTGGATGGAAAAGCTTGTATTATTCAAATTTCTTGATTGTGCCTTTTGATATATTGTGTTGCCTCATAGTTCTAATGCCAAGATTATATTCATGTCAGGAACAGAGTGCTAGTTTTTGCCTTGTACCAGCTAGAAGCTGATCCATTAGAACATAATGCTGCGAAAAAAGTAAATATTTGTCATCTTTGCATTGTAGTTTTGGTGTATGCAAGCAACTAGCAACTGAACATGATATCTGGACTTTCTCAATGTAGTTCAGTTCTTCTTTTTTTTCAATCGCTGTTAACATTTCGAAACGTGTAGGTACCATATACTTGTTATATGTTCTAAATTTGTTAACAATCAAATGAATGCACTTTGATTGAGTCAATTGACTGTTGTTCTTATTAGATAAAATAACTGTTGTTGACTTGATGACGTCAGTCAATAGAATTTCTTGCATTAGGTGCATGCTATTAACAATTGGAGTACATAGATGGAAAAGATTCCTTCATGTCAAGCTAGTAGGAAAGCTCCCGTTGCAGCCCTTTGTTTCGAAGTTCAATACAACAACTACTTCAGTCATTGTTCATTTATTGGTAGGAGAAATTTCTTAGAGGACTGTTTTCATACAAAAAGGCATGGAAAAGGTTTTGACACCATATTTTGAGCTGACAAATGTAAGTTTTAGTTTTTTTCACTATAACCATTGATTTTAATTCTTCATCCACCAAGCATGGTTAACTATATTTTCTTATTCAAATTTGGTATAAATTAACTACGACAAGAAGGTAAAATTACTTGTATTGTGGCTATTTGCCTTAAATATAGTAATTTCTTCATTGGTTATATAAATATTTTTTCATGTTTTCATAACGATCTCCATGTCGGTTGAACTTTGTTTGTGTGAGTGCTGATTTTGTCTGCCCATTCTTCATGATTGGTTTAAGTATTTAACCCATAAATCGTCTAACCTTATGGGATTAACTTTGCTACTGCTGCAATATGGCATCTTTACATTAAAGCATCCTCTCATCAGTTGATTTGAATTAATCTAACCTATTGGGATTATTTATTTCCAAGGTTGTGCGCATTGGGCATTTAGAGCTCTGCAAATCCATTGCTGAGAAATTTTCAAGTACTGTCAGTACAGAGGAGACCATTCATTTCCTGCTTAGGTTGCGTCATAATGTCATAAGAACTGCACTACAGAACATCAGCATCTCTTATTCTCGTTTGTGCACTGGCTGATGTTGCCAAGATGGTGCAATCGGTGCATCATGCAAATGGTTGGATGGTGTCGAAGGAGATAGGAGACATCTACTCCACAAACGAACCCCAATTGCATTCAAGGGTAGGATTGCTTTCGGAAAAATGACCATGCATAATAAGGCCTTTGCTTCCCACCAAACTCCCACAAGGAAAAGGAAAGCACTAAGAAGAGGAGGGAGAGACAACAGCAAGAGCAGCAGCTCGCAAAACATATTGTCGAGGACTGTATTGTACATGCACTTGCATTATGTGATCATTTGATGCATGAATGGTTTTAATTCCATTTTGTGATAAGTTGATTTTGGATAAGTAAATTTTATTAAGCAAGTTTCAAAATGACCATTTCTACTTCTATTTGGTTTACAGGACACACTTATCAATTTAGTCTCAATTATTATATTGATTTCATTGAATAAATGTTGATCCAATGGTTAAAAACGAACAAAATCATCTAAACAATATATGTAGTCAATCAAAATTTGTGTTGGTGCAACAGTACAATTGATGCTAGAAACTTAAAAAGTAATGATACTAAGGAGGAACAAGAGCAAATTTTTAATCATAAAATTGAATAAACACCATCAATCAACTACTAGATGAAAATGTAAAAACATACCAAAAAATTATATCACATTAAACACATTCATAAATGAAATACAAAATATATTCTAACTTGTTGGGATGTTCAATCAAGGTTGAGAAATGGAACCTCCAGGTTGGAAAGCGAACAAAATCATCTAAACAATATATGTAGTCAATCAAAATTTGTGCTGGTGCAACAGTACAAGTGATGCTGGAAACTTAAAAAGTAATGATACTAAGGAGGAACAAGAGCAAATTTTTTATCATAAAATTGAATAAACACCATCAATCAACAACTAGATGAAAATGTAAAAACATACCAAAAAATTATATCACATTAAACACATTCATAAATGAAATACAAAATACATTCTAACTTGTTAGGATGTTCAATCGAGGTTGGGAAATGGAACCTCCAGGTTGGAATTCTTAAATTAAATGTTACGATTCTTGACCTAGTTGAGAATCTCAACTTGGAGGTTGAGAATCTCAACCTCGCAGTTAGGAATCTAAACCTCAAGGTAGAGAATCCTAACCTTGATTTAACATTCAGGTTGACATTCTCAACCTCTAGGTTGGGAGTCTTAACCTTAATTCAACAGTCATATTTGAAATCTCAACCTAAGGGTTGAGATTCCCAACCTGGAGGTTGGAATTCCTAACCTAGATGTTAAATCAAGAGGTTAAGAATCACAACCTTGATTTAACATCCACCTTTGGAATCTCAACCTTAGGGTTGGGATTCCCAACATTGGTGTTAAATCAAGGTTGGGAATCCAAACCTTTCAGTTGGGATTCCTAACATAAATGTTATCTCCAGGTTGAAAGGTTGGAAATCTCAACTTCGAAATTGAGAATCTCAAACCCAACCTCCAAGTTGGGATTCCCAAATTGGAATTAACATCCACATTAGGAATTCCAACCGAAAGGTCTGAATTCCCAATCTAAAGGTTGGGAATCACAACTTTCAGGTTGAGAATCTCAACTTTAGTTGAATATCCACGTTAGAATTCTCAATTTGGAGGTTGAGATTCCCAACCTGCAAGTTGAAATTCTCAACTTAATGGTTCCAAATACCTAACCTCAAGAATAGGGATCCTAACCTTTTAGTTGGGATTCTCAACTGAAAGGTCTAATATTCCTATTCTCAACGTAAAGGTTAAGATTCCTAATCTAAATGTTTGGATTCCTATTCTTAACATGAAGACTTCACCTCTAACTTTAAGGTTGAGATTCTCAACGTAAAAGTTAAGATTCCTAACCTAAAAGTTTGGATTCTCATCCTTAACATGAAGACTTCGCCTCTAAACTTGTCTCAACCTCCGTTACAAATCCCACTGTTAAAGTACAAATTCACATTGCAACAATCAATACAATCTAATTTTCACATTCTAATTATATCTATAAAACCACACACAAATTACACAAAACAGCTATAACCCACTTTCAGCACCCCATCCTTGGTTCATATTAACATGTTCACATACTTAAAGCAACCATAACTAGTCAAATATACTACCCACCTGTAGAGAAGCAAAGTGGCGCAATTCTTCAATGGTACTCAAAATCACACTCCTTCATTTCTTACATAAGGGAAGACAGAACAAAGGGTGGCCGTGGGAAGTGAGAAAAGAGATTGGCCATCAGAATTGAGAAGAGACATAAGACCGATTGGCGGAGACTGCTGCACAGTTGCTTGGCGTGAGAGGTTAGGAAGTGAGAAGAGAGGTTGGCCGTGGGAAGTGAGAAGACATGGTCACCGTCAGAAGTGATAGAATGGAAGGCCGGTCGACAAGAGGAGATTACTGCACAATTGGTCGGCGGGAGAGACTGCCTGGCGAGAGAGGTTATGAAGGGGTGAGAAGAGAGGTTTGCCAAAACACTTTCAGCTTCTATCAATTTGCTCTGACTTATGGCTCTCATTTCATTAAGGGCATTTTTGTCCATTCATGCTCTTTTTTGTACGAACAAAAACACAAAGGTTAGTTTTGAAGTTCAGCTAGTCAAATGGGTCATTTTATGCATTTTCTCACACATTATTATTTTATAATATTAACCCAATCTCATCGTGATGTGTAGATGTTTAAAAAGGGGGTGTATGTTAAAACTCTTCAATTGTTTTTCCGGAAGATATTGATCAAGATAATGTGCCTAGAAAATGTGTCATAATTGGGCTTGTATAGAATTTTTTATATGTACATATCACTTATATATATTATGTCATTTACATCCCAACTAATAATAGAATAACAGGAGTAGATGCACTGTAAGTAAAATAAATAACACGAATGTATACAAATATTTTTTCAGTTTAAGAATGGGGTTTTAATATGCCCCTTCAAAAGGTTGTTAATTAATCCCGGAGCTCTTTCTTAAAACAATTTATTTGATTGAGGACATTTGAACTCAAAATATTCATATGAAATGTGTGATTACCATCGAACTATGCAGCGCCAACAATTTAGTTTCCCTTATTAAATAATTCCATTCCAAAATAATTTAACCACAAATACATGCATTTTCATGTGCTTATGCTTTTGCCAAGTACTAGTGCTAAAAGAAATCAAATGTAGGTATCAAAATTTTCTATATATATGATCCTAGCCACTGATTTCTTCTCTGGGGCCATATATACATGAACACCAGTCAATTTAATTTCCTGAAATGAAGGCTGGTTTATTACCAGTGTTCATGTACAGATATTTTGTGTTGGTTCTCTTATGAACTCTTTTGAAGAGAATTTTCTCGTTGAAAATAGGTAATAGAATAGTGTTACACCAGACCTTTTGAACTCTGGACAATCTCTCAATCTTCTAAAAGCACAAGCACGTCCACATTTATAGTACACTTGATTTTTGAAGCAGCCATGCCGATAAAAGCTCTAGAATGGCAGGTTTGTTGATTATAAAAGGAACAACATCAAGAGGGAGAAGAAGTATCTATTGGCCTAGTAGAAACCAAGCCAAGAGGGTGTGAGAAACAAAAGCAGGGTAAATGCACAACAGAGGCATGGCTAGGACTGACAGAGTTGCTTCTGCTAAAAAGAATTACCTGGTTTTAAGAATTTAAGTTCTAAATTTTCAAGTTTAATATGTAATACATGCAGTGTTTGTCTGCATTCGAATTAGAAGCTTGATAATACAAAATGTGAGGTCTTTCCATTCAACGACAACCAAAATTTTAAAATACAACAAAAGGTACTAAGAGAAGCTTTTACAAACAACATAACATATACAATGATTTCGAGGCATGTTTTCTTTTCTTGCTTTTCTTGCTCATCCGTTGCTTCTGCTTAAAAATGGTGTTAAACTTAAGGAAACATCAAACTAGCCTATTTCAACAGAAAAGTAAATGTTTCCCAAATTGAGATAGAATCTGTTACCTCCTCATCTTCCACCAGATAATTCAATTGCTTCCTGGTTATACACAGAGTCTTCTCCCCAGTCAAATCTTCTCTGCATTCTCTCATATTCTTGCCTGCGATTAACTTCAACATTCTGCCACTCCTCCCACCTCTCAGCCAGCCCCTCTCCTTCGAGCATCCGTACTACCTCTGACATTGCTGGGCGGTCATCTGGTGAAGCTTGTGTACAGAGCAATGCAACTTGAATCATTGTCTCGACCTCTTGAATGTTGTAATTTTTATTGAGGTTTTGATCTACAATAGCATCCAATCTTTTCTCCCTCTCTAGCTTCTTGACCTTTAGAAACAAATATACACAGAATAATGCAATCAGTGAGAACTCAATGAGTATAAAACTTGAATATATAGCCACTTAAATTATCAGCTTCAGTTTTAAAAGAATGAGACACTAAATTTCATAAGTGAAATGAAGTCCACTTATATATCTGGTCATCGTCCAACACAAAATAACTTGAACTGAAAATGAGAAGCTAAAATCATTAATTCTGGAGCATCAACTTCATATGGTGTGATACCTGGATGTAGCTGCCACTGTGCAAATCTATCCTACTTAACTACCTCCAGCATGTGATAAGGATGCGTGAAAAACAGACACGTAAGTAAACTATCTTTTATATCAACACTAAGATCCACAATGTGATAAATCCATTGCTTTTCTAATGCAGTCAGTACCATTATGCCACGTTGGCTTTGCTACAGCAAAACATAAATTATCATGGAAAAGATAATGAAAGCCTTTAGGTTTCTTAAAACATGTAAGAACAAATGCCATAACATGGTCAAATTTTCTAGCCAAATAAGAACCAAAGGCAGTTGCAACCTGTAAAGTATATTTTCAAAAGCATGGAAATCCACAGCCTCAAAAAAAAAAAAAAAAAAAAAAAAAGGAACAAATTAGACCTAGTTATAGATGCTTGTAACAATCAAATTCAGGTTCTGTGGGAATAACTGCAATAATTTCATGAATGCTTCACCTATATCATATGCAAACATCACCACTATGAGCAGAAACAATAAACAAATGCATGCACACAAACCATGCCAATAAAATATCATATTCATCTTACATGGTCAAGCAATAAGACATCATCTTCTTCTTCCAAACGTGAAAAATCAATTGCCCGTTGACCTGTTACAAGCTCTAGAAGCATAATCCCATAACCAAAAACATCTGTCCTTTCTGATGATTTCCCAGTGGACAAGTATTCAGGTGCTATGTGGCCCATCGTCCCACGAACTTGAGTTGTCACATTTGTCTTTCTTACATCTACCAATTTTGCCAAGCCAAAGTCACCGACAACTGCTTCAAAATCTTCATCCAGCAACACATTAGCAGCCTTCACATCCCGGTGAATGATCTTAGGATTGCAATGTTCATGAAGGTATTCCAGCCCACGTGCTGCACCTAAGGCCACTCGTTTTCTAGTAGCCCAGTCTAAAACAGGCTCCCCTGGTTTAATTTCTGCAACAGTACCTAAATTGGTCAAATTTAAAGAAGAGAAGAATAAAGAAACATGAACAATGCATATCTAGACACTAAAAGTGTGTATAATCAAATAGACAAATTATTTCAACAATATATGTAAGACTCTTAACATTAAATGATATTATTTTTATGCACTAAGTGGCCTCTATAAATATATGACTTAGAAAAAATACCTCTTAGACGGTAGGCTACACTTAAATTCTGCATATATGGATACACTAAAAGGCGTTCTGTTGGTGTTGTGCAAAACCCTATTAGCCGTAACAGATTTCGGTGGACAGCTACACTTATCATCTCAACTTCACGTTGGAAAGCTGCATCTCCCCCAGGACTCTCAAAATCAGTTAATCGCTTTACAGCAACTTTTGTGTTATCAGCAAGCACTCCTCTATAAACCTTTCCAAAACCTCCCTGACCTAGGACATTTTTCTCACTGAAGTTGTCCGTAGCCAGCTGCAACTCCCTCCAAGAATATCTTTTCAGTTGACCAAATGCAATTCTTCTGTCAACCTCACCTGGTCACACAAAACAAATAGAGCTTCAGAAAAAAGTTACTTATGAACATAGTAGCAGATGAAAATCAAGATGGTAAAAGATTAATAAGCATCTTAAAGAAAATTGAAAAAAGATAAATAAATTTTAAAAAAAAAAAAATCAATGACATCAAAGATAGAAGCTTGATCTCAAATATCATAGGAGCTACAAAATCATTCAACTCCAGACAATTTTATGTTAGTCAAGATTTCACTTCTGCGTTAATCACCATTCTGACAGGAATACAGTTTAAGCCCAATCAATGATCAAAAACACACAAAAGCAAGGTTTTAAAAGGGGAAATGCAAGGCAAGACAAGGCGGTCAAGCCTCAACAAGGCAAGGCGGTTTCCTCAAGGCGATTGAGCGGCCAACTCAATCCGAAATGACAAAAAAAATTTAAAAATTAAAATTAAAAATTAAAAAATTAAAAACAAAAACAAAAACAAAAACTCAAACATAGAACATTGAAAAATATATAAGTTAGGCATTTTTTTTTTTTTTATTTGTATATAATTATAGGGATTTTTAATTTATTTTTCAAACCAGAGAATCTTATTGGATATTTTATCAAGAGTTGGGGGTTATTTACAATTATTCCAATATGTGTATATATAATAGGTCAACTAAGAGGAGCTTCAACTAAGAGAGATATATTCAATCTAAAGTTTATTAGAACTTGATAAATATTTTTCAATAATAGATTTCAATGAAATTCATAGATCCTTTAGACTCCTTATTGATTTTATTAAAATTCTTTAAGGAATCCAATGAAATCTTAAAGAGAATGGTAATATTTGTTATTAATTATTTTTTCTTTATAACAACCATTTTAAAATTCATCCAAATTCATCATTCAAATGAAATCTGTAAAATCAATGATTTTTTAAATACACCTAATTTTTATTTAATTCCATACAAATCTGAATTGAATATATCTAAATTTTATTAAATTTCATATAAATATAAATTAAATTCACCTAGAATTTAATGGATTCCGTATAAATTTGGATTAAATATACTTAGATTTCAATAAAATCCATTTAAATCTGACCTGAATACATCCAAACTTTTAAAATCCTATAAATTTCATTGAAATCTTAAATTAAATACACCCCCTAAGAATCCTAGCAACTCTCCCACTCCTTTACTAAACCCTAATCTCACAGTAGCCATCCTCCCACTCTCTTGTTGCCACCACATCTACCATTGGCGACCCACTGAAAATCATCTTCTCTTATCGGCGACCCATCAAAAAGCTCTTGAAATTGTCGAAGACTCGCCAGCACTCATCAAAAACCTTCAAATCAAGGTGATTTTGCCAGATTGAGTTTCGATTTGCCTTCAAAGGTCACGCATAATGTGCATTGTTTTAAAATTCGAACGACACCTCAAGGCACGCCTCAACCGCCTCACAGTTGGAGGCCAGCATGGCAACCGCCACAAGAGACTGAGGCGATCAACTTAGGCTTGCCTTATGGCGAGATAGCCTGAGGTGAATGTGAGGTGTCAACTTTGCTGTTAGGCACCAAAAACGTTTTTTGCTTCAAAAAAAAAAAAAAAAACCCTACTTATTTAAAGTGAATCGATCATTTCTAAAATCACAGTGGGTGGTGTAGTGTTTAAAAATATATATTATAATAATAAAAAAAAAAGATAAGAGTGGTTGTGTAAGGGTTTGGAGCTTGGGTTTGTACCTAGACATAATCTCGGTGAATTGAGTTCAAATTTCAAACACTCAGAAAAGCCTCGGGATTTGGTGCTATAGGCGTGTACCAAGACATAATCTCAACTATTTTAATTGTATTAGCTATGGTTGTGGTTGTATTAGGGTTCAAGGTCTTGATCATGGTCGCTGGTTTCTAACTCTACCTTTTAAGTATCTTTTTGATTAGACTAAAGCTCCCCACCTAGCTTTTGATTCAATGGAAGTAATATCATAGAAAAGAAGCTTTGGTTATGACATGAGTGAAGGAGTTTGCCTGGAAAGAGCAATGGGGAGATGCAAATGTGTTTTAAAAGAGACAGAGAAACAACACTAATGTAAGAGGTTTATAAGTGCAAAGCATAGATTGAGCAATGAGAGCAAGGCAACATGAAGAAAAGATGTAGGACACGATGAAACGTGTTAGAATCTGATTAGAGACATGTTGGCTTAAGAGGATAGATTTGGATGTGGTCCACCTGGGTTGGTTAGACATGTAGGACACGGTGACAGATGGGTTAGACATGAAAGACATGGTGACATATGGGTTGATTAGATTTGGTTGTGGTCTACGTGTCTCGTGTTCATATTCCATTGCATACAAAGGATGAATTAGAATCTAATTTGAGACATGTTGGCTTGAGAGGTTAAACATTACGTCATGTCCAATTGAGGCAGGCTTGAGGCAACCACCTCACGCCGGTAAGGCAGCCTCCAAGCCACCCAAGACTTGAGGCGGTCGCCTCCAGGCACCTAGGTCGCTGAGGCAGTTGAGGCGTCAGCTCAAATTGAATTTTAAAACTATGAACAAAAGCACATCTAAATCATATAAAAGAAACAAATATTAACGTCTAACCACAGTGCTCAATGTTTCTGATTCAATACATTTCCAATAAGTGAAAAGTAATACCAACCTGCAACATCTACAAATATTTCACGCTTGTAGCCTTTATGTCTTCCCTTGCACATGAAAAACAGCACACCTCCAAGAAGAAGAACTATAACTCCTCCAACAATCCCAACTATAATTCCAATCTTTGGCTTCTTTGAATTCCCTGTCATAAGACAGAAAGACACCAGCAATTAGCTGGACTGTGAAAGAAACTTTAACAGCTGCAATTTATGAAAAGCAAAATGTGAAACAAACTAATGTCGAACCCAAATAGCTCAAAAATTTACCAGAATCATTACTACTGGATGCACATGGATGAGGAAAACTTTTATCACAATCCAAATTATTTCCTGTGAAACTGATACAAGCCAATCGAATCAAATTTAGAACTGATAATCATAAGAGAAGAACAGAGACTATAGAAAATAAATAAATAACAGTATGAAATATCATGACTAACTAATATAGGCATTGAAAAAATAGTTATATGTTTTGCTTACTTGTATTTTGGAATTTTGAATAGGTGCTCAGGAATTCGACCAATAAGGCCATTGGAATCGAGCTGACTGCGAAGAGAGGGTTTCCAATTAAGCAATCAAAAGCTCAAAAAGATGTGCAGGAACACAATTCCACAAATATAAAATGTAAGGAAAGGAAAATATCTATTCAAACTTCATGCAGAATTTAATTAATTTCTAGCTTCACTTACAGGTTGATTAAGTTAGGAATACTAGTAAGTGACTCGGGGATAGCTCCAGTGAGATTGTTTTGACTCAAAGTCCTGATTGCATGATCAAAAACATATTTACTTACAAAAATGCAAACATATACAGTACACCTTGGAAACTTAAAAACATTATGATGGAAATACTTACAAGAACTGAAGCTTCTTAAGATTACCGAGGGAAGATGGTATTTCACCAGTTAAGCGATTATTGTCCAAGTCCAAGCTGGTTAAGCTTAAAAGATTTCCAAACTCTTCAGGTATTTCACCAGTTATGCCATTTCCTTTTAATATGCTGGGAGACAAATACATTTGATATATTAAAAAAAAATACAACTATTGATAAACGGATGCAAAATTTCCATAAAAGCATACATATATACATTACACACACAGAAAAAGGGGGAGTAGTTTCCATTATAATTATTGCATTCTTTTGTGCAGACTGCTTTAACAGGAGTTTCATGGTTTGCTCTTCTTCACAGAGGGTTGAATTTGTAAGCAGAAAAGAATAATAAATTTAATATAAGGGCTTTGAATCTAACATTAAGAAAATGGAATTCAAGGATGCGATCTAGTCAATTCAGAATTATGAATCAAGGATGCACTTATATACAGGTGATAGGCTCTCCAAGCAAGTCATGAATGCCTTTTCAGATTACCAGCTCAAATGTTGTTTAGGTTTTTATACAATACGAAAATGAAATCACCACCAAACACATATGATAGATACAAACGTCAAGTACTGCTATTCAGATATTTCATAAACTAAAACTAAAATAATAAATTGAGAATTTTCATATTTCTATTCATTTATTATTATAAAGTATTTCATTTAATTTAAAAAAAAAAAAAAACCAGCATCCCTGCATCAGATGGATAAATGCCATAAACACTGAAGACTAGTTTCATGATCCAGACATAGATCTCACGTTCATTTTTCAGGTAATATTCCAGATGTGAATTTGTTCAGACTCCTAATGGATCATCTTTAAAATAGATAAAATGCAGCTGAAGGAAAGTAATAGTTATCAAATTCTGTAAGTATGAGTGTATGACAAGGCATCAGAAAGCAGCTACGAGTTTTCATTGCTCTCAATATATACACTTGAATTTATTTTCAGCAATTTTAAAATAACTGTTTCATGAAAACAGAATCAAACAAGTAGGAAAAATAATGTAACATAAGTGATTGCTCCAATATACTTCATACATACAGTGTTGAAAGGAACTTCAGAACTCCGATTTTAGGTGACAAGGTTCCAGAAAAGTTCCAGGAGGACAATGATCTGCAGCGAGCAAAATATTTAAGCACACCTTTGTTGAAGGAAAAGAGACTGCAACTATTAGAATACAATTTGCATGAACCTCTATATTATATTCACATAAATGTGACATTGTGCATGCATAAAATAACTTACACAGAGACAACATTGTTATTAGAATCACAGTAGACATTTGACCAAGTGCATGGGTTAACTTGGTTTTGATTCCAATCTGGCAGCACATTGTTCGGAACACGCAATGAGCTCTTCAATGCAAATAAGGCATCTCCTGAAAGAAATATTTTTTTACCATCTACTCAATCAACAATTCCAACCAAAATAAATTAATATACCCAAAATTTTAATTGAAAATGACATGAATTTTTACTTCAAATGATTAATAATTGATGAAGATGATGTTAGTAACAGGAAATTTTTGTTAGAAAATTGTTTGAGGAGACAACAGGGCATGTTACCAGATTCTGTTTTGCTTTTTCCAACGCATACTACTCAATTTTCTGAAAAACGTCAAATTTAATACAGCAAGCCAACAACCAAGAACGCTATTGATACTTCGCATATTTATACGCTCTCTGCACATATAAATATCAGCAAAGGAATCGACCATACCTTGATAATCAGACAATACCAAAGAATGCAAGCAAGACAATACTAAAGCAGTAAGGACCAATCCCATCTTCAACTATATCAACCTAGAGAGCAACACAACAAGATGCCTGATTTGCAACAAACTCTTGAGTGAGATCCATTCCTGCAAAAACATCATAACACCAAATTCACAAACTCACAACAGCAATAAGATCGACAACATAAACATAACCGTGTAGAAACAATAGATCAGGAAACATGAAATAGTGAAACCACAAGTCTAGCGGCACATAGCATGCACATGACTCTTGACTCACAATCACCATTTGACAGTGTATAGCATTTTTATAATCATTTCAAAGTGATTGAAAAGCAAGATCTAACACCTTGTTTTTCTGACCTCCTTAAACCTCTTTTAACATCTATCATGCTTATAAAAAAAATGAACTTTCCTCCGCTGTGAAAATGCATCTAGAAACATCAGTGACTGGAACAAGAACAATTGAAGGCATCTCTGATTAAATACCGACACAATAGCTATAGGTCATAACAGACAAAAGTACCCAAAAACAAAAAAACCATGTCAATTAAAAACGAATTTTACCTGCCACAACTTGTGTGAATACAAAACATTGATAATAGAAACAAATTGACTGACTATAAGAGCCGTAACCAGAATTGCAAACGCAACTCAACCAAAAACACCAAGCAATTCAACACAATTCTGGAAATGATAAACACAAAATAGTCCCGTTGTTTAACAGCTGAGAATATATTGACGGGGTATGATCCAAAAGTCAAAATTTCAGTTCTTTTCCCACAATTTTCATGTTAAAAAAAAAAAAAAAAGACTGAAAATCCCCACATAAAAAAAGCAAAAAATAAAATAAAATCACAAGACCAAGATCATAGAGATTAGAAGAGTGACCAAGAACAAATCAGAACAAAAACTCACCAAAAGATACAAAATTTGCAAGAAAGGAATTACCTTTAGGGTGGGAATCACACAGGAGAAGAAAAGGAGAAAGGTTTCATATGCTGAGAAGGGTTTTTAGAGACAAGATTGATGGGTGGGAGCTGGCTGCTAGAGTGAGCAGTTTCCCTTCTTTTTATTATTATTATTATTTTTTAATTTCTAACAGCAAAAATCTCAAGAAAAAGGTTCTGTCCTTTAGTTTTCTATGGCCAGTCTTTATTGGTCATCTTCTTATTTGATATTTTATATATATATATATATATATATAGGAAAGAAAATTGAAGCTCTGCTGAGTACTAATTATATTGACTCTCCCTCTTTCTCTACGTATGGCAAGTGGTGTACAGACTAGTATCCTGTGAGTGGTCATACACAAAGTTTACTTAGTAACTACTGTTACTTGCTGTTACCAAAAAGACCAAAGTGTTGCAGTGTAGTTAAGAAAAGGTTATATGTACTTACCAGCAAAGCACTGCTGTCCGAACCTAATCTTTTACTTCCAAACTATCTACTATTAGATTCAGAGAATCTTGTATATAACTTTTTCTCACTGCATAGGTATATATATATATATATTTTTTTTATCTCTAGTGAATGTTTAACTTGTTAACTGTCAAACTCACACTTTAAATAAACATATGTTTGGGCTCTGAATCCTGATTTTAATATAACTATTCAAGTTTAAATTGATAAACAAAATCCACCATTACTATACAATATTAAAAAAAAAAAAAAAAAAAAAAAAAAGGAGTTACTTTATTAGAATGATACGTGTACTGTTATTTTTCTTTTCTCTCATCAAGGGCTGAAAATAGATAATCTTTGATTAATGATTGGTTAATACCTTGGTTAAAGCATTAGTTACAGTAACATAGCATGTGGTCGATAAGATTTGGAAGGTCATTTTCAGCATTTTATTTGTACTCCTTGGACTGAATTCAGCTTTACTTAACAAATCAATAAAAAATGGACAAAAATTGCAATAAATTATGTATAATATTCTCCAAATCTTATATGATAATCATAATATTAATACCACCTCCAAGTTTTTTAATGTTTGGCCCCACATGTCACTAACAGTTGGTTAAAGATATTCAAATATCTTAATCCCTCAATTACTCAATATTAATACACCTATAAATTAAAATAATGCAAAAATAATTTAATCCTTATCAGCTCTGCTTTATGATCAAATGGATTTTTATAAACAATTTATCTGGTCTACAGGGTTAATAAAAATTAATTTTCTACTTTATAAGATCAAAATCTTTTTGAACTCAAAGGTCAAACTGGAGCACAATGTTTCTGGCCTATAGGGTTATATATGGAAAATTGAGTCAAAAAGGAAAAGGAAAATGGAAGAGTAACTGATGACAAATGACAAAATGATCTTCCAAATTGCTTCTATTAAATGAGGTTTTTGGGATTGAAAACGGGGTTGTTGGCTGTTGCACATAGTGATCATAAAATCGTAATTTAGTGGCAAAAAAAAAAAGGGATAATTAAGGAGTGGTTAAAGTCACTGATGGCAGTGAAGCAGCGAGAAGCAAGCATGCTCTGGCATGCGAGGTTGGAGTCTGATTTCGATTTGAATTGGTTAACCGACATGGTTATTAAAGGCATGGACCAACTCTACTTGATTGTTGTGATTTGTGACTGTGAGCCTGCAAGGTCCACAATTGTGTTCACAACTCAGTCCTAACATGCATGCATTGTTCCAATTATCATTCCAAGTCAAACATTTGATTCTCATTTGCATACCAAAATTCCACATATTAAAGTCTATGTCTATTTATTAAAAGGGCTTGGCCCAATCCAACATAAAGTAGAAATATAAACACTGGCATATTCAAACACAGAATTAATTACTCCAACTTTCCATTGTGGTGGTGCACGAGTTGAAGGGGACAAATGTTCTCCCATTTCTCATCAATTTGATTGGTCCATTAATATATTAAATCACGTATGGTTCATCCTACTAATAATATGTTGAAATGCTGGACCATCTAACTTGACTCTTTTTAGAGAAGTAAAGATCAAGTGGGACTTCAACTACAAAAAGGAAAACATTAAAATGAAAGGCACATTGAAAATGGAACAATGACATTGAATTTGGTAAACTATCTCATCATTTGATCAAGCTGTCCAATCAGAGTTCAATATCCATGATAAATATTTAAATTTCATCATATATATTTACCAACATAATGAGAATAAAATTTCAGACAGCATATACAATGTTGCATCTCAATAATAATCTTGACATTGTCTTCCACTACATGTCTAAGTGGCAGCCCAATATAGTAAGAAGCCCAACCCAAGACTAGTTGCAGTCGATTCAGTGAAAATAAGATGTTTAAAATGCAATGTGGAATGATTTTTTTATATAAACGTGCAGAGGTTTGTGTAATCAGCAAAACTAGAATGATGCTTAAACTGAAAGTGAAATCCACTCATTTGCAGCTCTTGAAATGTTTTCCCTCTCATTTTGTTGAGTTTTCATATGCAACCTCCCCCAACTACCTTAACTGTAACCTCCCTCAGACCCTCCAGTCTCTTCTTCAATACCATGCTCTCTTCATCACAAGTGGCAACTCTCACAACATTTTCATCGCCTCCAAAATCATCTCTCTTTACTCTTCTTTTGGCAAACCCCATTTCTCCACTCAAGTCTTCCACTCTGTTGCCGCCAAAGACGCCTTTCTCTGGAACTCCATCATCAAGGCCCACTTCTCCAATGCTGATTACTCACAAGCTTTGTGTTTCTTCCACGGAATGCGATTCTCAGACACTCCACCTGACCACTTCACCATCCCCATGGTCGTTTCCGCCTCTGCGGAGTTGAATTGGGAGCTTTATGGTGGTTACGTTCATGGGTTGGTTTCAAAATCTGGACTTTTTGGGAGAAACACAGCGGTTGGGTCTAGTTTCGTGTACCTGTATGCAAAATGTGGTGTTTTGGAGGATGCCCGGGTTTTGTTTGATGAAATGTTGGTGAGAGACGTGGTTGCTTGGACAGCGCTTGTGATTGGGTATGTGCAGAATGGAGAAAGTGAGAAGGGGTTGGAATGCCTTTCTGAGATGGTTAGAGTTGGTGGAGATGGTGAAAGGCCTAATTTTAGGACAGTGGAAGGTGGGTTACAAGCTTGTGGGAATTTGGGTGATTTGATAGGAGGCAGGTCTTTGCATGGTTTTGTAGTGAAAACTGGACTTGGGTGTTCCCAAGTTGTGCAGTCTTCGATTTTGGCTATGTATGCTAAATGTGGGGATACTAAAGAAGCTTATTTTTCGTTTTGTGAAGTGGGTGATAGAGATGTTTTTTCATGGACTTCCATTATTAGTGTGTATGCAAGGTTTGGGTTCATGAGAGAGTGTTTGAGTATGTTTTGGGAAATGCAGGTTGATGGGATGAATCCAGATGGAATTGTTATCAGTTGCATGCTTTTGGGGTTTGGGAATTCTGCATGTGTCCGCCGCCAAGGAAAGGCTTTTCATGGATTGATTTTGAGAAGGCATTATGTGTTAGATCAGATGGTTCGTGATGCATTGTTATCCGTGTACTGCAAGTTTGGACTTGTAAGGCTTGCTGAGAAGTTTTTCGAAACAGATTATGAATGGAACAAGGAGTCTTGGAACACTATGGTTACTGGCTACGGTAAAGCGGGGATGGAAGCGAAGTGTATACAGCTTTTTAGAGAGATGCAACATCTAGGCATTAAATTTGACTCAAACAGCCTCGTCTCTGTGGTTTCCACGTGTTCCGAGTTAAGAGCAACAAATTTAGGTAGGTCAGTTCATTGCTATGTAACTAAACATTATACAGATGGGAATATTTCGGTCATCAACTCGCTCATAGATATGTATGGGAAGAGTGGTAATCTGACCATTGCAAGGAGAATATTTTGTAGGACACAAAAGGATATTGTCACATGGAACACACTGATCTCATCATACACTCATTGTGGACACTCTGCCGAGGCTGTTGCCTTGTTCGATAAAATGGTTTCTGAAAAGTTGAAGCCCAATACATCAACTTTGGTATCGGTAGTTTCAGCTTGTTCTGCGCTTGCATCCCTAGAGAAAGGCGAAAAGCTTCACCAATACATCAAGGAAGGAGGGTTTGAGCTCAATGTATCTCTAGCCACTGCAGTAGTTGACATGTATGCAAAATGTGGCCAACTAGAGACGATCAAGAGAATTGTTCAAGTCAATGAAGGAAAGAGATGTGGTGTCTTGGAATGTGATGATATCAGGATATGGAATCCATGGAGATGCAGAATCAGCAATAGAGATTTTCCAAGAAATGGAAAACTCAAATGTTAAACCCAATGCAGTGACATTTCTTGCTCTTCTATTAGCCTGTGCACATGCAGGACTTGTCGAAGAGGGGAAGCATCTGTTCAACAGGATGCAACATTATTCAGTTAAACCAAATTTGAAGCACTATGCTTGTCTGGTGGACCTTCTGGGGAGGTCAGGGAATCTTGAGGAAGCAGAAGCTGTGGTTAAATCGATGCCAATTCGACCAGATGGGGGCGTCTGGGGAGCCTTGTTAAGTGCTTGTAAATATCACAATGAGATAGAGATGGGCATAAGAATGGCAAAACTTGCAATTGAATCAGACCCTGAAAATGAAGGCTACTATATAGTCATGTCCAACATGTATGCTTCTGTTGGAAAATGGGTTGAAGTAGAAAGAGTTAGGAAATTGATGAGTGAAAGAGGTCTGGAGATTACATCTGGTTGGAGTGCACCACTCTGATTCTAACAATGTCCATACCAAACAAACAAATCCTCCTCTGATAATGGTCAAGTTACATGCAACTATTGTAATATAACCGTGTGTTAAACTAATTAATTTCATACACCCACATTTGCCATTTCCTCATACGGTAGTTTACAAGATGAGGGAGGCCAAAACGTTTGCCAACTATCAGCTACCTAGTGGAGGGCATTTTGGGAAGAAAAAAACTGCAGTGGAGGATGACATCAGCCTAGAATAAAAAAAAGAACAAATTGGTTTTGGAATGTGCAGAAGTAAACTCTACGTCTTCTATGGGTCTGAAAATGGAGAGAATCCTCAAATGATTGTATTGGATTAGGTCTTCAAGTTTGATTTTTTACGCTCTCGTTCAGGTTAATACTCTAATTCTGGTCTATCCCGTCTGCGGTTTTTTTTTCCTTAATTGGTTTCTAAATGCATCTATGGATGTTACAAGTGTATAGTTTTTCGGATTCGTTGTCATGATGGGACCATGATTTTGTTAACTGGGATTCATTTATACAAATATTACAATCTGACTTTGGGTTGTGAAAATGTCAATTTGCAGTGATGAACAATGCGGAGATCACGTAAAGCTTTTCTTCGAAGAAAAGCTTTTGATGTGGCTCTGCTGCTTCTCTTTTGGGGCCTTTTCTCCTTCTTCTCCTTCTTTTTCATTGCTCATGTTCATGCCTATCCCCAAGAGGGTATGTTTTTCATTTTTAACTTTGGTTGATTGGTCATGATCATTTGGTTCTAGTTTAATTGATGTTTGATTGGTGCTGTACCTGATAAGATTGTGGAATGAGACTATAACTTGATGTTTTTATGTGTAAAAATGGTTGACAGATGCCTGCTATGTGTGCGTAGATATCCGTTTCTGTATTGGTGTGATACTATATTGTTCATATTGTACTAGGCTATGTAGGATCTGACCTTCTATGGATGTAGGTTGTTTTGGAAACTTTGGTGAGTGAGTCCCTTCTTATTGTGTCAACTGCTTCGTAGTTTTCAATGTTCTTATTGTGTCACAACTGATTCATAATTTACGTTGCTCTTCTTGTGTGGTTGTAGATAGACCTAAAACTCTGGGTGATAAAACATATTGGCGAGAAGCCAAGCCTGGATTTATCACCAGTTTTCTGCCTGTTGTTGAGTGTCATTCTGCAGATATGTGTTGTCTTCCCGCTGATTATGGTTCGGTGTCTGCACAAGCTGACACAAAGGACTCAGGCAGGGAAAAGCTGTCTGAAGAAGATTATTGGAACTATGGTACAACAGATGAAAAGAAAGTTGTGTCTGAAAATCTTAGTTTGAATGGAGGATCTGTAAAAGCTGCACCAAAGAGTGATAGATCAGTTCGTGATGTGCCACCAGCTTTTGATGAGTTCAGAAATAAAGCTATAAATCCTAAGGGAAAGCCTTCGATTCACCAAGCTGGAAGCATCAAGCACAGAGTGGAGCCTGGTGGGGCTGAATACAATTTTGCATCTGCTTCAAAGGGAGCTAAGGTCTTGGCCGTCAACAAGGAAGCAAAGGGTGCACCTAATATCTTGGGCAAAGACATGGACAAATACCTACGAAATCCGTGCTCTGCTGAAGGGAAATTTGTAGTCATAGAACTCTCTGAAGAAACGTTAGTATATACCATTGAAATAGCAAACTTTGAGCACCATTCCTCCAACTTAAAATATTTTACGCTACTGGGTAGTTTGGTTTATCCAACAGAATCATGGGTGGAACTTGGAAATTTTACTGCTAAAAATATTAAACAATCTCAGAGGTTCCGCCTTCCAGAGCCTAAGTGGGTGCGCTATCTGAAGTTTATATTACATAGTCACTATGGCTCAGAGTTCTACTGTACACTGAGTACTTTGCAAGTATATGGAGTGGATGCTGTTGAGCACATGCTGGAGGATTTGATATCTGTGCAAGATAATATGGTAGCATCTGAAGAATCAACTGATGAGCCAAGAGCAATTCCTCCATCTGTAACACGCTCTCAAATTGATGGTCAGACTCAAAATCTTGTTAAGGAAGATGATTCACAACCTGCTTCTGATCACCCTACACCTAAACAAGATGCTTCTGCCGATAACATGAGTGAACAAGTTGGAGAATCACGGCAGCAGCCTGTGGGAAGGATCCCTGGGGATTCTGTTCTTAAAATACTGATGCAAAAGGTGCGATCTCTGGATTTGAATTTGTCTGTCCTAGAGCGATACCTGGAAGAGTTGAACTCTAGGTATGGAAACATATTCAAAGATTTTGAGAAGGAAATTGCTGAGAAGGATGCACTATTAAAAGAAATGAGATCTGATTTGAAGAATCTTGGTGACAGGAAGGAAGTCATTGTATGTGAATTTCAGTATCATTATCTCTAATTTTGTTATTTGAGTTTTAGTATTTGTTTTATCTTATAACGTTACTCAATGTTGTCATCTTAGGAGAAAGAGGTTGAAGATATTATGTCTTGGAAATTATTTGTTTCCTCGCAAATGGAAATTTTAGAGAGAGAGAATGCATTGCTCAGGTAGAAAAAATTGGTAAACATTCTTGATACATGGTTTTTCTTCTAGCTCTTTTTAATTAGTGCAGCTTTACAAGTCTTTGGATTAGTTATAATTAGTTGTTTATGATTTAAACTATAAATTTGAGTCAGACATAAATCATCATAACTATTGAAATAATGGTATGAAGATCTGTATGTGCTTATTTAATGTATATTCATAACTTCTCAGTTGTATTCCATCAACTGGTATTGATTATTACGTATTTTACTGAATAGTGAGGAAATGAGGGAGTAAGGTCAATTGGATCATGTTGATCGGCCACACCCTTGGTCCTAGAGTAAACACAGTGTCTATAGTCTGACCAAATTATCAGGTCTACCTATATACCCAGCCTATTACTCAAATTCAGCCTGGCCAGATTTTTCAATAGGGATTTATGCCTGAATTGGATTGGATCGCATGAGGCCTGGCTTGGCTCAGTGTTATATAAATATTTGTGTGAAACCACATTATAGTTTGCTGTATTGCTTTCATTATGAAGTTGCTTTCAAATCATTTTTGTTTCATTCATCTTTCCCTGACCTAGTTGCGTCACTTATTGCTGTATTGCTTTCATTATGGAGTTGCTTTCAAATAATATTTGTTTCGTTCATCTCTCCGTTACCTAGTTTTGTTTCTTATTTACTCTATTGTGAAATGTATCAACTATAAATATGTACTACTCTTCTGAAAAATTCTTGCAATTCGCAGATTGAAGATAGAAGGGATCATGGAGAATCAGGTACACATGGAAAATAAGGGGATCATTATACTTCTTTTGAGCTTTGTTTGTAGCATCTTGGCAATTAGTAAGCTGTTGATAGGGATGTCAATGAGTGTTTGCAGGAGAGAAGAATTCAGGAGTTTTTGTACTAGTAATTTTTCCTGGGTTCTCCTACTATTAAGTTGTAGCATAATAGGCGTCATTCTTTTGTTATGATTACTAAATCTATATCAGTTGTTTCAGTCTCTGTATAGCTATGGGATCCGAAATAGACATCCCGTTACCCGTATAATTATCGATGTTGTCTTGGTTGAAATTTATGAATATATATATTATGCCCTTCGGTGTTCCATTGTTTTAACCTTTGCATCAATGAATTTTATATAGAATGAACATTATCCAGGGGTCAATCCACTGACCAGTACAAATAAGTTTCTTAAGAACATTTAAGAAAAGATTTTACTGACACATTATTATTGTTGGCAATGTGTGGCTAAAATTTGTAATGTCACCATTCATGAATATCTTCATTGGTTATAAATAAGCTCTGAAAAATCTTAGGTAAAGCTTTGCTAAATAAAGGATCCCTGCCCCCTCAACAAACCATATAATGTAATTTACAGGATCTCTGCCTTCAATGAAGTGAATATGAATATTACAGCATCCACAACTTTGAGCAGTTGTATGGCAAATTTATTCTAACGTAATCACAAAATCCTTGTAATGAAATATTTGCAACAAACCACTTGCGCATCATTATAAAAAAGTAATAACTCATATATGGATGTATGAATGTTGCGCGGAAATGATCCATCTATTTATGTTCTTATGGGAGCTTTGAGGGGTCTCCCTCACTTTTTTCACTCTGCTTCAAAGCTCTCAATCCGTGATAAATCGTGAGGCGTTCTCAAGAACTTCGAGCATGACAAGTGACAATATCTACATTGTCATTCTGTAAAAGCTCTTGAGTATTTTTTCTCCAAACCTATTAAAATCTGTTTTAAAGAGAACCTTGCCTTCTCACTTTATTTTAAACAATGAAATCATTATCTAAACGACTAAACGTGAGATTAATGATCCGCAACACTAGGACAAAAAGCAGGTATCCAAGACAAATCAAATATTACTTGTGAGGCTTGATATGTGGGTAGAGTCCCAAGACGTGCTCCGGCATGAAGTCATGTCGTGTTAGGATTCCAACAATTGGAGGCATCTGCAATGGGTAGATATGTCAACATTATAGTTATTAGACATGCATATTGAAACCAACAATATGCATTTTATAGGGATAATTACCAAAAAAAATGGAGCAGAGAATGAGCAGAATAAGTATCACAATCAATCAACAAAAAGAAAAAGGTTATGCCATTTTGTTTTGATCATTAGAATAGAAGCAGGGGCATTATTTTCTACCACGTAACAATCAGACAGTATCAAATGAAGGAAGATACTAGGTCACAGGATAATATTTGATAGAAGCCATTCCAAGTACCTGGGTTTAAGCCTTATTTCACCAAGAAATAACCAGCATGTACATGGAAGGAGAATGATAGAGAGTGAGAGAGTCTTACCCCTTGACTCTTTGGTACAACACACATATGCCTGAGACCAAGTTGCCGAAAGAGAACTGCAGCCTTAGCAAGTGACATTGTCTCAACCACTGTGTATGATGTTGTGTTTGTAATAGGATGGAGATCAATATACATATCCATTTCTTCCTCCTCAATAACTAGGTCCTCCACTTTAATTCCCTTCCCTTAGCCTGCCTTGGCAAAATCAAATGCTGCAAACCTACTCATTATATCTTGTCCAGCAAGAACCCTATCCTTCAAAAAAAACTTTTCCCTTGAGCAAAACAAGCAAATGAGACCTCAAAACTAGCCCACATAATTCTGGTGCATTTGACAAAGGTGAATCATCAATCACAGGGAACCCGTTATGCCCTGTAGTCCTCAAAGCATGTAATATATTCCCCACCTTTTCGATGCCGGAAAATGTGACCAACGGCCCAGAAACAACATCAAGTGCAACCAACAGCCGCATGTAAGGTTCTGCATGTGCCTCCATATAAGGAAATCCCTTTAATGTTACTGTTTGGTCATACACACCTTTGTTGGAAATATCGGCCACAGATTTTGAGATTAGCAGAACCAACATCACAAAGGGAAGCAGCAACAAGTCATTAGTAAGCTCCAGCAGTAGAACACAAAGGGAAACTGTCATTCTCATGGTGCCACCAAGGAAGGATGCAGCTCCAAGCAGAGCAAAAAGACCAACATCAAGTTTAGAAATGGGCTCAAATAATCTACCCACAAGACAACCATAGCAAGCTCCGGCTAGTAGGACAGTGATGAAGAGCCCAGAAGGGATAGCAATCCCGTAAGTGATAATTCCAAGGCAGAAAACAGCAACAAAGAAGATAAATAGAGTAGAAATATGGAATTCTTTTACAGTACTGGTGCTCAGTAGATTGCGAATAGCATCATCATTGGTGTTAAGAAAGAGAGAGGCCAGGTCATTGTAGTAACCTGGAGGACACTGGAAGCTTTTGTAGTTTCCAGATTGATCAGTATTTGGGCAGCTAATTGATGCACCAGCAGGGCAGGGGATGCACGTTGCAAACCATGGCAGGCCAAAAGCACAACATGATGTAAGGAGGGAGATGGTGATAACAAGTAAGATTTTGAAGCCAGCACCTTTCTGCAGTAGCAAGAGAAATGAGGGCCTAGTGAGATTTTATTTTCATAAAAAAAATAATAATAATAATAAATAAATAAATAATGAAGTTTTTACTATCATCACCAGACATGCTTTATCAGTGTATCATTTTTAACAAAATGCACTTGGTCCATGATGGTTGGATAACTAGTTCTCTGCATTTTCTGAAAATAAATTGGTATGCACATGACAATGACTAAGCACAAATGACTTTGGTGCTGTTGTGACATTGACAATGCAAGTGATGAGCTATTTCTTTGAAAGTGAAATGTTATAATCAAGTTGCAGACATACTCATTAATGATGCTATACACACGAAGGACCTTGTCCACAAGATGGTTGTCAAGGCTTCCAAATATGCCTCCAATGCTTCCTGAAAGTATAACTGCCAAAATATCTGAACTGCTATACGTAACTGCAGCTGCACTGACAGCATACATTATCAAACCTCCTTCACCAAACAATCCACAGCGTCCAGTAGAGCAAAGTTGTATGAAAGCTTTCAGAACTATGGCAACAACTGCTGTAGTGAAAAATGTTATCCAAAGAAGAGCCCTCCGCCACCTGAAGCATTTCCAAAGAAAAGGCAAATACATGGTTTGAACTTTTAAATTGAGTGATTCCTAATAGTAATATTCTTTCTAATGTGGTATATATTTTCTACAATACCTGGGTTCAAGATACCCTTTGTAAATATATTCGTAGTTATATGTTATCTAAATTTGCCCTTTGTTTTGAGTTTGGGCTTAAGTCACGTGGCAAACCCGTTAGTCTTGCATGTGAGTATTTAAATAATATTGTTGGGCTATTTCATTACAGGTTTAAGTTTTCAGGTTGAGTGATTTTTAATAATTAGTTCTCAAAAGCACAGCACGTAATTCGTGCACGGACCTGTCATAGCTAGGTGTGCATTTACAAATTATCAAGCAACTTCCGTGAAAATTTTCAATGATCCAAGCAACGACGAACCAAAAAAATTTATTCGAGAGGACATATAAATAAAATAATAAAAATATCAAAATAAAAAATATACTAAATATGTAATGTTTTCATGTAAAAAATGTTTAATAACACTATAAAATTTAAATAAAATAAAATATATATTTTATTTAGGTAAAACAAATAATCTTATACTTAAAAATTCTAATGAAATCATTAAAATAAATTAAAAAAAAAAAAACTACATAAAATTATAATCTTCCTCGACGAGGCTTCATATCTTAAAATCGTTTTATGATAACTTCTTTATCAATTTTGTGAAAAATATTTTTCTCCACATATGCAAACAAACTATCATTTAACTATTGATCTCATATTCGATTATATAATTCAATTTTTGTAATATTCATAGCAAAAAATGTTCTTTCAACGATAGCAGTTGCAATAGGTAGTAATAACACTAATATCAAGAGCATGTAAACTAATGGGGAAACCTCATCCTTTTTTTTTTTTTCTCAACCATCTTTTGTGTCAAATCTGTAAGGTCATTTAATTTTGAAAATTCAATATTAGAGCACAAGATTACAATATAATTTTTAAGTTGATCTTCAAGTGCCAAAAGTTTAATAGAGGAGAAGTCTTTTGGATAAAATTGAGCAAGTTGAATAAGTTTTTGTCTGTCAAATGCACGAAATTGATCTATTGGACTAAGACATGCAACACAAAGAAATAACTCAGTATTTGTCTCTAAAAATAGATTATTTAGTTCTTGAAGTTGCAAATCTAACACAACATAAAACAAGTTTACTCGAGAATGATGCATATTGTTTATCTTCTGAGTTTTATGTCTTGATCTCTCTCAAGGCATAAACAAATCATCCATATTAACAACTTAGATTTTATGTTTTTCACAAAAAGTGAAAACCTGTTTCAAAAAGAATCTCACCCATTTTCTCTCATTGTCTGAAGTCATTCTTTACATGTTTTCACTAAGATCATGGCATTGACGATATCTCGATCTTTTTTCTATAATGTAAGTGACAACTCATGTGTAACTCTTAATATTGTTCTCATCAAATGAAGACTAAAAATAAAATCAAATGTTTCTTTTGCATCCAATAAAAGCTTTAATTCATATTTTTGCTCTTGATTTGATTCATCATCCACTAACATATCAAGTATTTCTATAATAGAAGAGAACATGGAAATTATTCTGATTATAGTATTGTAATGTGAGCCCCACTGTATAACACTTGGTTTCTTAAGACTCGTTTCCTGATTTAAACATCGCTCACTTGAAAGTTCATTATTCTCTAGTGTTTCAAAAACTTTAGCTATTTGTTTTTCTCAAAGAATATTGCAACGTTTAGTAGATACTCCAATAATATTTACCACCTAAGTAATCCAATAAAAAAGACTAGTAATATCTGTATGACTTTTTGCCACAACAATAAGAGCTAATTGAAGTTGATGGGCAAAACAATGCACATAAAAAACACTCTTATTCTCTTTTAAAATAAGTGCTTTAAGTCCATTAAATTCACCTCGCATATTACTTGCTCCATTATAACCTTGTCCTCGAAATCTAGAAATACTTAATTCATATCTAAAAAATAAGAATCAATAGCCGCTTTAAGTGAGAGTATAGAAGTGTTAGTAACATGCTTAATGCTGACAAAATGCTCAATTTCATTACCATTCTTGTCCACATATCTCAATACAATAGTCATTTGCTCTTTTGAAGATATATCACGAGATTTATCCATAATAAGTGAAAACAATGAATTGTCAATATCTCTAATAATTGTATTAATAATTTCACTTAAAATAACACTTACTATGCCCCTCTAAATCTTGGGTGTCGTCATTTTCAAATTTTCAAGAGTACTTTTCATTATCACAGTTTTTACGTTCTCATTTTGAGCACATAGTCACTATAAAAGTTTAAGAAAATTATTTTTATTGTTAAAATTTTCTGATTCATCATGTCCTAGAAATGAAAGCCCTTACCGTAAAAGAAAACAATTACAATCAATTGAAGCACATAAATGAGTTCAATACTCAATTCGAGCTTAATCTAACTGTTTGTTTATAGTTGACTAAATATGTTGATTCTGATTTAACAGATCTTCATATTTGCTCCAAGCATCTTGATTGGAACATAAAAATATAATCTTAATATTAGAAAATTGATTGCATTTGTCAAAAATATGTTATTTATTAAACATTTTGATTTGATTATTTTTACGAATGCATTTGGTTCGATCATTTGATTTAATGTGTTTTTAAGCTCATAAAATTGATAATTTTGATATAATTTATGAGTACTTATTTTGGGCTTGTGGTGTTTTTCAGAAATAAAATTAAAAGACTCAATTTAAAGGACATCAGCTCAAGTGCATAAGGCCTAAATGTTACTGGGGTTCAGCAGTTAAACATAATTACAGTTAGGCATCAAATTTCTTCCGTTCCAAGCTTCATGGCCTATATACTCCCACCAAATTTGATTTTCAAATTTGAAAAATGGTCAAGTGATTTGTGGAGATGATGGAGGATAAAATTTGAAAAAAAAGAAAAGTTGGATGAGATATGATATCTTGATGGAGTGATTTGTGGAAATGAATTGGAATTTAATTTGTCTCTCAAATTTTGGAAGTAGTAGTGATTTATGGTGATGGATTGGGTCAAACTTGTGAGCAAGATGGAAAGATTTTAAACAAATTTTGTTTGTTTGAATTTTGAAATCAAATTTGAATTTTGAAAGCCTTCCTTTTTCGGTGAAGTGAAGATCTTATGGAGAGGTTTTTTGCTTCTATAAATAGGGCGTCTGGCAACACATCAAGACAACCAATTTGAAGGAGAAAACCAGTGTTTCAGACAGAAAGTGCCTTGCTAAATTATTTTCATACTTTTTTTTGTAGAATGTGTGAAATAATAAGCAAGTTAGGCTAAAATTAGAGTGAGATTGAGAAGTGATCTTAATTGTAAGGTTACTATTATTCAAGTTTGTTTATTTTCAAGCTTTTCAACGTCTATGTTAAACTCTTTTTGAAGTTTTAATTCAAAAATTATATTTTATAGTTTCATATAAATTCAGTCAAGCTTTTTTATGTGGTTCATGTTAAAATCATAGTTTTTGGATTGATAAATTTACAAGTTGATTTTTGACTGCAGTATTGTCAATTTGATATATTGTCGTTCTTAAATAATTTATAAATTATATCCTAGTTTGTTCGTAAATGTAAAGAGTTTTGCAATTATCACTGTGTTTTTATTTGATCTTCAAATTCATATTTTCCAATTGTTTGTTTTGGATGTGAAACATGCAATTGAGTAGCAATTTAAAATCAAACTTGATAACAGATAATTAAACAATTAAGTGATCCTCAAAGTCTTGCTATTTTCTCCATTGGTTGTCATATTTATATTTTTATTCATTCTCCAATTAAAAATTCTCAAATGATTTTCTTTTCAATTGTTCTCTATTATTTTATTTTATTTTTATAAAGTTTTACTGTTTTGAATTCTTCTTGTTGTTCACTTCGCTGTGGGATCGATACCTTAAAGCTTGCTATGATAACTACTTAGCCAAATGTGATATTTTGAGCATAATCACATCTTTATGGGCACTACTTTTAGTATGCTGCTTTAACAAATCTATCTTCTTTCAATTTGTAAACCCTTCACTAACAAAAGAGTCACCACCTACTTGTTTTCTAATATCTGGTTTGAAAAGATAACAACTTAAACAATATGCTGCATCTTTTGCTATATTGTACTCCAACCAAGTCGAATGTTCGATAAACCAAACAGCGTTGAATCACCTAGACTTTTGTCCAAAAGGTCTCATAGAAAAATTATGTTCTCAAGGTTGACAATGACCTTTTAACAAATATGCTCTTTGAACTTGCTCACAGACATTAGGATCATAATTCTATATTTTAGTTCGAAGCCTTGGATTGGAAAGAAGATCTAACAAATTAACTTCAACACAATTTTTTTTTTAACAAGATGATTTCAACTCAAGTGATGATTTTCTTTTTATATATCTCTCCATAACAGTTTCATAACGAATAAAAACAAAATAAAAATTTTTTAAAAAAATTAATAATAATTTCTTGATTCTAAATAAAATAAAACTATAAAGTAAACAATATTATATATATAATTGAATTATGACAATACATTATACATGGATAATTTTAATACAATAATTTAAAGTTTAAGATTTTATGGTTTATCGATGAGATATATACTAAATTCAAATTATTAATAAATAAATTAATTAAAAAAGTAATTAATTTATGAGACTAACTTGGCAAGCACAAGATTTCTAAGTGAAAATACAGAGATGCTAAAAAATGAAGAAAAAAAAAAATTGTTCACTAAAATTATAAATTATCAATGGATTTTGTATAACACACAAAAAAGTAAAAGTAAATAATACTTATATAGGAGAAAATTAAAAGAATAAATTTGAAAAAAGAAAATATTAATTAATTATGAGTAGGAAAAATATTAGAAGTAGGAAAACTAGATTTAATAGAAGTAACAAATAAGAAAGGAAGTTAATTCTATTAGAAATAAGGAAGTTAATTCTATTAGAAATAAGAAAAATAAATAATTGAATAAGAAAATAATAAACAATTAAAATAAAAAAAGAGAGAGAGAGAAATAGGGCATGAAATTTGAACAAAAGCTGGGTTCCAATAGAAAAAATTTATAACTTTTAAATTAGTTTTTAAAATAAAATGACAAAAGATAAATAATAATAATTGTTATTATTAAATATAAAACATTAAAGTTGACAACTGTACAGTTACTGCACAGAATCTGCACTGTTGTAGTTTGCAGTCTGCAGACTGCAACAGTGTAACGATAGAATAATTTAGGTTTTTTTTTTTTTTTTTAGATTATACAATAAACATTGCAATTTTTTTCAAAATTTCAGGAGGAGCACGTGTTCCCTCATCCCAACAGTGGGTCCGCGCCTGGATCCAAGTGTTGCAGTTTCACAACTGCTGCTCAACGGACTATAAGTCAAAGCCTTCAAGCGTATCCCGGATATTGCAATATATGCTTGCTTTGCTACTATTTAATGAAGAAAGATGGTCTCCCAAATTCAAGTGGACCAATTATTCAGGTTATCTAATTAAGCTAATAAAATAGCAAAGAGGAGCCAAAAAGTACCAAGAAGCTGCCTCTTCAAATGCAACGAGGACACCACCAACAGGAGCACGGAAGGCAGCAGCCACACCAGCAGCAGCTCCACAAGTGATCAAGTCTCTACGATCTCGATCATTTTTGAAAAATCTTAGGCATGTCCAAGTCAAGTGGTATTTGCATGAGCCCCCCTGGCCAAGTAAAGAGGCTATACAAGAACCAGTGTGAACCATTGGCCCTTCTTTTCCCACCACAAATCCAGCAGAAACACCAAGCACTGAACCAATAATCTGCCAAATTTGAAATAATCACAGAATATTGCCGAAAAATAAAAATGGTAACACCAGGCAGTTGAAAACTTAACACAATTTGCATCACAAACAAGAAAAATCAATTCATTTAGGACTATTTTTTTTTTTTTTTGAATGAGTAGAATTTCAGTAAAAGACGTGCATTAAGACTTGGTTAATGTGATTTTATATCGTCATGGATGAAATATTTATATATGGAACACTTTATAACAAAATAAAATAAAATAAAAATTTAAGATAAAAATAACTATAATTAATATGAGTGTTTTCATTTGTGAATTTTTATCATGTAAAACGGTTTATGTAAAATAAAAATAATCCGTATCAAGCATCATGAATAAATCAAAACCTATTAAAATTAAACACCACTATATATTTTACTTTCATAATATTGAAAAAAATCTACTTCCACAATAATGAGTACATGTGACAAAACTCAGACTCCTATCACGAATGTAAAAGTAAGTGTGCTAATTATTTAAACTATAAATAAAATTGTAATTTATACCTAGTTAAATATATCTTTATTTTTTAAATTTTATCATGATAACCTCTATTAATTTAATGAGTAAACCACATTAAATAGCACTAAAAAACTAATGAGCTTATACATTAGCATTAAAAAACTGAAAATAAATTTATAACATTCATTAAGTTATAAATAAGATGTGAAAGAGATTCAAAAGATTAAAAAATTAAAGAAAAATTAGTTAGTAGTTTGTATAAATATAATACAGTTTGCAATGAGAATATTAGTTTGCCATAGTTATAAAGACAAAAATAATAGTTCATTTTGTGATAGGGTATAAAATTATAAGGAGTCAAAACATGACAAGTTTGAAGATTGATCAAGGTTTTAGGTTCAAACACCCACACAAATAAATGTGTATATTAATTTTGAAAAAATATATGTATGAATGAATATAAGACGGATCGAACCTTGGTGTGGTCGGAAGTAAGACATCTCCTTCCAGCAATTCGCTACAACTTTTTACGGGAGCGTTACTTGGAAATTATATATATCAATTTATTCCTAGATTCAAACATCTAATAACCACCCAACTAAACTTTATAAATTTTTATAAAATTGTAGGAGGCACGTGCGCGGAGGTCCGCCCCAGATTTTAGAATAACTAGTTATATTCATCCAGCTCCAGCAGTTTATAACCGCTGAAGGGCAAAAGGGGCATCTTGAGCAATGACACCCTTACAAAAACAGGTGTTTTTCGAAAATACTGATAAAGAATTGTGACCTTTACAAAAAGGGTAGCTGGAGCTAGTATTGGGTAGGCGTCGACACCATTGAGATCAGCTTTGACCTCGGGGATACCAGAGCCTGCTGCTGCTGGGGCAATCAAAGCACACAGAGCTGCAGGAGCAGCTGCCAAAACAACATTGCACCCACCTAATGAGCAAAAAGCCTTGAAATATCTGCAACAACAGTGACAATTCAACAGAAGCATATGAAATGGTGACAGAAACAGACAAGGGTGGTTGGTTACTTGTGGTCAGTCATGAGATGCGTAGTGAGGAGGAGCTTAAAACCAGAAATGTTCTCGACGGCGATATTATTGAAGACGCCAACTAGTCCAGTGACTAAACCTATTATCATTGCAAATGCCCATTTGAGTATCACGTACTGGAATATCTCAATCTTCTTCCTTGATCTCCAGTCTTGCTTAAATAACTCACTTTCAACCATCCTGAAATGTACCAAGAGAAACAAGATGAATGAATTTCAAGACAAGCAAACAAATGACATGGTACACAAGACTCACTCATAGCCAAGGCTTTCGATGGGGCAAATTTTGGAACTAACAATCGCAGTCTGGGAATGGGTAATGACCCTTTTCGACACAAGTGGTTGGGTGTACGTTGTTTAGGTGTCCTTCCAATCCATGCATTCTTCATTTTCAATGTCACGGCCATCCACTTCATTCCCTCTATCCATCTCTTCACTTCTTCTTTCTTTCATCAACTAGTTACTCAAACAGATTGATTGTTCATCATCATTCAAATCTTAAGACGAAACAACAACATGATATGTTTATTGAAACAAGGCATGCACACATAATCCCAACTGAAAAACAAGAATAAGATTTCAATAATTACTTGAGACCAAGAAACAACGAATATTTGTTGACTTACAAGCTTTAGAATCAGAATCGAATGCGTGTTGTTGTGTTTATCCAGAACTAGAACAACTGAATTGATACCCAAAAGTAGTTGTCAACTCAAACATTAAAAAAATTAGGTGATCTAGTCCTTGATCCAACGGGAAACTCCCACCACACTTTATACATTCTGTTGAGCTTTCTCTTTTCTTTTCATCGATAATTCTAATAACTTCGAATATTCGATCTTCTGCTACAGTCCAATTTGTTTATTTTTCTCGCCATCACGTGGTTACATGACTTGGTGACTTACTGGTATTCACGTGGTGCAACCTCATTTTTTGGCATTTTAAAGTAATGAATTACATTACCATTATACATAAATATCTTTTTTTGACCGATTTGATTGTGATAGCTTCTGACTTTGTTGCTCTCTACAATTGTTGATTAAGTTTACTTTTATAATCATATATATGTACATATTTTACTTATTACACACGTACACCACAAGTAATATACCATACAACTTATCATCAGACACTTTTAATCATGATTTTTAAGGTGTGATTTAAAACTAAAGCCCTTAAAAACCAAAAAAGGGTTTACAACTAAAGCTCTAAAAAGCGAAAAAGAGACCCACAACTTATGAAGAAACTGCCACACATAACACGTGTGGCTGCATCTTGAAACCTGCCCTGAGGAGCATGCTGGGTAAATTGCCTGATGGCCACTTCACCGAGCTACTTGCAGCTAATCACGTCTAATTTATGGTATATATAATTTACTTTTTTGATGGATTCATAATCATGAAAGAGAGAGAGACAGTGATCTACGGAGGTGGGTGGCCTACCTTAAAAAATTATAATTGATGGATTCATAATCATGAAAGACAGAGGCAGAGACAGAGACAGGGATGTAGGGAGGCGGGTGGCCTACCTTAAAAAATTATAAGTAAAAAATTATTATAAAACAAATGTAATATTAAGATATTACAAAATAAGAATAAAAGATAAAGATAAAGCACAACAAGAATTTTGTGTTTATTATTTCATTTCTTATGCAAGAATAAATCATATAAACTTATGTACCATCTATTTATAGATTAAGAATCATAAATGTAGGAAATAGAAAAAATATAAGTTATACAACACACTAAGACACTATTATGATGATCATAATCTTTAATGTAAAGATTATAAAAAACATTAAGGTACAATTATGATGATTATTATTTATATGATAATGATCTTTAACGTGGAGGTTATAGAATACTAAATGGTGACATCCAATTAATTTATAACACTCACCCTTTAGATGTCTACTATACAAAGAATATGCCTCATTAAAAACCTTATTAAGAAAAAATCCTATGGGAAAAAAATTCTGATAAAGGAAAAAAGAGTACATAATTCTTATACGTAGTAACCTCCTCCTCATACTAATATGTTTTATTTTGGTGAATTTTAACAAAATTCTCTGAACCGACACATATCAATCTTATTCATCAATTTCTCAAATATTGTTATAAGAAGTGTTTTTGTGAACAAATTTGTCATGTTGTCAGAAGATTAAATTGATGAACGTCTATTTCTCTTTTATTCTGAAGTTCATGTGTGAAAAAGAACTTTGGTGAAATGTGCTTGGTTCTGTCTCCTTTTATGTAACCTCATTTGATTTGGGCGATACAAGTTGCATTATTCTCATATAAAATTATGGGACTTTTTTTAACAAATGGAAGATCACATGTTTTATGAATATGTTGAATCAGAGATCTCAGCCATACGCATTCTTGACTTGCCTCATGTAATGCTAATATTTCAGCATGATTTGAAGATGTGATAGTTAGAGTTTGCTTTGTAGAATGCCAAGATATAACAGTATCAAGATATGTAAACAAATAACTTATTTGAGATTGTGTTTTATGTGGATCTGATAAATATCAAGTATTTGCATATCCAACCAATTCTGTCTCTGAGTCCCTTGAATAAAACAAACTCATCTCTGATGTTTTCCGAATATAACAAAGTACTTGTTTAACACAATTCCAATGTCTTCGAGTTGATGAAGAACTATATCTTGCTAGTGAATTAACAGAAAATGCTATATCAAGTCTTATGCAATTAGCAAGATATATTAGTGCACCAATAACACTAAGATATGGTACTTCTGGATCAAGAATTTATTCATTATTCTCTCGAGGACGAAAATGATCTTTTTTTACATTAAGGGATCGAACAATCATGAGAGAGCTTATTGGATGAAATTTATCTATGTTAAAACGCTTTAATACCTTTTTGATATAAGTTGGTTGGTGAAAAAAAATCCCTTTAGCTAGATACTCGATCTGCAAGCAGAGACAAAATTTTGTTTGACCCAAATCTTTTATTTCAAACTCATTTTTTAGAAATGTTAACGTCTCTATAAGTTCTTTATGAGTCTCGATGATATTCAAATCATCAACATAAACTGTGATAATAACAAATCCAGACTTTGATTTCTTAATAAACATATGTGGGCAAATTGGATTATTAATATATCTTTCCTTCAAAAGATATTCACTGAGATAATTATACCACATGCATCCAAATTGTTTTAATCCATACAAAGATCTTTGCAATTTAATCGAAAGCATTTCCCGGGATTTCGAATTACATGTATCAAACATTTTCACTCCTTCAGGGATTTTCATATAAATGTCACTATTAAGTGATACATATAGATAAGTTGTCACAACACCCATTCAATGCATATGAAGTCCTTCTGTAATTACTAGGCTAATTAGAAATCTAAATATGATTGCATCCACCACTGGAGAATAAGTCTCCTCATAATCAATATCAGGTCTTTGAGAGAAACTTTGTGCTACAAGTCGTGCTTTATACCTTATAACTTCATCTCTCTCACTACGTTTTCACATAAATATCCATCTGTAGCCTACAGGTTTCACATATTTAGGTATTTGGATAATAGATCCAAAGACTTGACGTTTTTCAAGTGAATTTAATTCTTTCTGGATAGCGTCTTTCCATTTTTGCCAATCAGTTCTATGTCAACACTCATCAACAGACTTCGGTTTAAGATCCTCATTTATAAAATCAAGAGCAACTGCATATGCAAATATATTAGCAATAATAGTTTTCTTTCGGTTTTATCTCTTTCCTAAAATAACATAATTTGTTGAGATCTCTTCATCATTGTTATTTTCAAGAATTTGACCCTCTTCTGGGGTTATTTGTTCAGTTACATCAATTATTTCTTTTATGGGCTTTTTAGGAGTATTAATAACTTTAGAAATGTCAACTTGTTTATTTTGCTCCTTTTTCTTTCTAAGATTTTTATCATTGGAACCAAGTGGTCTACCACACTTTTGGCATGCATTAGACTCATTTGCTAGTATATTAGCAACTTGTCTTTCAGGGACATCAATGCGAGCAAGAGCATTAACAGTTGGTATATGTGACTTTGTCACATTTTTACTATCAGTAAATATATCTGGTAATTGATTTACAATTTTTTATAAGTGAATTGTTTTCTAAACTTCTAATTCACATTGATTCGTACGATGATTAAAATTAGATAATAATGATGCATTCCACGAAATTTCTTGTCTTTTCAATTGTTGTTTCTCTCCCCCTAATGTTGGAAAAACTGTCTCATCAAATTGATAGTCAGCAAATCGTGCTGTAAAAATATCATCTGTCAAAGGTTTAAGATATTTAATAATTGACAGAGATTCAAATCCAACATAAATTCTCAATCTTCTTTGTGGACCCATTTTAGCGCATGGTGGAGCAATATGAACATATACTGCACAATCAAAAACTCTTAAGTGGGAAATATTAAGTTCTTTACTAGAGACAAGTTATAATGGAGAGTATTTATGATAGGCAGTTGACCTTATACGAATAAGTGCTGCATTATATAATACGACATGTCCCCAAGCAGAATTAGACAACTTTGTTTTCATAAGTAAAGGCCTAGCAATTAATTTAAGTTTTTTAATAAAGAATTCTGCTAATTCATTTTGTGTATGTGTCCGAGCAATAAGATGCTCAACAGTAATTCTAATGGATATGCAATAATCATTAAAAGCTCATGATGTAAATTCTTCAGCATTATTAAGACAAATTTTCTTTATTGTACAATCCGAAAATTGAGCCCATAATTGGATTATTTGGGTAAGATGCCTCGCAAATGCGACATTGTGAGTAGATAATAGATAAACATATGCTCAACGTGTTGATGCATTTATTAGTATCATAAAATATTGAGATGATCCACATGATGAATTAATACGTCTATATATGTCTCCTTGAATTTGTTCTAAAAATGTAGGAGATTCAATTACAACTTTTGTTATAGATGGTCTTGTAGTTAGTTTCCCTTGAAAACAAGTAGCATATGAAAAATCTTTAGACAAAAGAATCTTTTGGTTCTTTAAAGGATGTTCATGCGAATTTTCTATAATTATTCGCATCATTATTGAATCTGGATGACCTAGCTGATCATGCCAAATAATAAAAGTCGTTGGATTCAACAATTCTTGGTTCATAACCATATACGACTCAACTGGATTTATAAAAATATAATATAATTCAGAAGAGTATGCTGGTAATTTTTTCAATATATGTTTCTTCTTTGAGACAATGTACGTAATATAAAGATATTCAACGTCTTTTTCATTCGTCGTCTCAATATGATAACCATTATGATGCATGTCTCTAAAACTTAGTAGATTTCTTTTTGATCTACTAGAAAACATGACATCACTTATTATAAATTTTGTGCCACCAAGTAATAATATATGAGCTCTTCCATAACCTTCAATAAAGTTTGCAACATCAGATATTATGCTAACATTAGCTTCAACCAATATAAGATTAAGAAAATATTTTTTATCTTTAAATATGGTATATGTTGTTTCACTGTCTGCTAGACAAAGAGCTTTATCATTATCTTTAGCATCAATCGTGTGATCAATGGAAACCATATTTCTTCATAAGTAAAAGAAAAAAAAAATTATAAGAATAAAGAATAAAATATCAAATATAATCTCTTTAATTTTAAACATGAACACACTGAAATCATACTGAAAAATAAAAGAACACTGAATATTACTTAACACACTTATAACTAAATACACTGAAAACAATAAACTTTTGAAAATTAGAAGTACGAAACACACTAATGACATAACACATTAAAACATATTGTAAATAACACATTTAGAGCGGTTTGTTGCAAGAACATCATCTTAAGCCATATTTATGTTTCTACCACCAATCAAATTTCCATCATAGTTTTCAAAAAAATCTGCAATATCTAAATATGTCAAATCCATAGGATCAAGGTTTTAAGTAAAGTTTGTTTCAACATCTTTTCCTTTTTCTTTTAAGAAAGTTTGATAAAGATCAACAAGGTGTTTTGTTGTACGAAATGTATGGCTCCAATGTCCTTTCATACCACATTTGTGACAAGTGCTTTCATTATTTTTTAAAGTCTTATTTTGACAATTTTTCCTTTTGTTTTTCCTCATTATTCTCCCACTTCAGGTGGTGAGATGTAGTTTTCTTGAAATTTAAGGAGTTTCGATTATAATTACCATGACCAAATCCACGACCACGGCCACGTCCACGGTCATGACCATGACCATGCCCATGCTTAGGATCATTAACAGGATGTAGCATTCGCTTCAGGGAATGTTGTTAATCCAGTTGGTCGAGATTGATGATTTTTCATCAATAATTCATTATTTTGTTTAGCCACCAAGAGGCATGATATCAACTTAGAATATTTTTTAAAACATCTTTCTCGATAGTGCTGTTGCAGGAGCATATTAAAGGCATGAAAAGTAGAGTATATTTTTTTTTAGCATATCTTCATCAGTAACACTTTCTACACATAATTTTAATTGAGAAGCAATTTTAAACATTATGAAATTATACTTGCTTACACTTTTAAAATCTTATAATTGCAGATGCATCCAGTTATAATGAGTTTTTGTAAGTATTACTGTCTTTTGGTGGTCATATATTTCTTTCAAATTATTCCAAAAAACATATGAATCTTTTATTGTTAAATATTCAGTTTTTAAACCTTCATGAAGATGATGACGAAGGAATATCATTGCCTTTGCGCGATCTTATGAGGATGCCTCATTCTTCTCTTTTATTGCATCTCCTAGATTCTTGGCATCTAGGTGAATTTCAACATCAAAAGTCTATGTCAAATAATTACTACTAGAAATATCAAAGGCAGTGAACTCAATCTTTGTCAGATTCGACATGTTGAAAACTTGATGGAAAATAAATGGTTAGAACTCGTGCTGATAATGTGTTATAAAATAAAGACAATATTAAGATATTGCAAAATAAGAACAAGGAATAAAGATAAAACACAAGAAGAATTTTGTGTTTATTGTTTCATTTCTTATGCAAGAATGAATCATACAGACTTATGTATTCTCTATTTATAGGCTAAGAATTATAAATGTAGAAAATAGAAAAAAATACAAGCTATACAATACATTAAGACATTATTGTGATGATCATGATCTTTAATATAGATGTTATAGAAAATATTAAAATACAGTTATGATGATTATTATATGTGTGATAATGATCTTCAATGTGGAGATTATAAAATACTAAAAGATGACATCCAATTGATTTACAACAAAAATTATATTTATCTTAAAATTTAGTAATGGTTACCACCATTATTCATTTGTTAGGTGGTGAGTCAAGTTTAAGAAATAATTTTTTTATATGCAAACATCGTAAGGCGGTGAAATGTTACCCTCTTTTTTTTTTTCTTTTTTCTTTTTTTTTCTTTTTTTTTTCCTTCTCTATATATATGGTGTGTTTACTTCATGAATTGAGGAATGGAAATAGAGAATGAGATTGATTGGTAGTGTTTACTTGTTTAAAATTCATTTCATAATGAGAATAAAAGTGTGGGTCTCACATCAATTTGGGGTTGTGGAATGAGAATCTCATTCCCCTCAACCCACTTGGAAATCTCATTCTCATTCCCTTTCCTTTTCTCAAGATAAAAAGTCTTTTGTGCTCCCTTAAAAAAAAAAAAAAACTATTTTATTTGATATTAAAAAAAAACTATATATTATAATAAAAACTACACACCATTGATTTTTCATCATCAATTTCTTAATTATTATAGTGGACTATTAAAATAATATGTAGTTTTTTTTTTAATAATATGTAATTTTTTATTTGAAATTTAAAAAAAAAAACTGATATTATAATAAAAATTGCACATTACGTTAGTGGACTATTAAAATAATATGTAATTTTTTTAATTATAATATACAACTTTTTATTTGATATTAAAAAAGAAAAAAATTACATATTATAATAAAAAACTGCACACTGTTATGATTAATCCATAATTTTAATAAAGGATATTTTTATAGTTTATAATTAATCTATTCCAATTGCAAAGTAAAGTAAACAGTTTAATGGGAATACTGCTGATTCCAATTCTGATTTCGATTCCTGCAATTAAAGTAAACAACTTATTCTAATTCGGATACTTTATTTCGATTCCAAGTCATTCTAATTTTATATCATTCCGATTCCTCCAATTGATATATCTAATTTTAAAAAATAAGAATCATGTTATGAATATATGATCTTAACATCACTTCCTTTTTTATAATATTTCTTACCTTATTTATTGTTATTTCATTATGGAAATAATTCTCCAATTTGCCTGTAAATAGGCCTATATTATAACCATTGAAAGATAGATCAATTGAGTTATTTTCCCTCATTCTCTCTTACTTTACTTGTTCTCTTTTATTTGATTGTTATTCTATATTCATTGCTTTTAGGTCATGATTTATAACACGTTATCAGCATGAATCTGGTATGTGAGATTTCATTCATATGATCTACTCTGTACTAGTAAATATGTTTCGTATAGAGGTCATTTTATGCTAACGGATGTTATGTTAGATCCAAAATAAAATTTTCTTCAAGTTTAATTGATTTTTGTCTTTTGCCATTCTGGTTTATATATTTATTTAAACATATGTAATATGGATTTTTTTTTTTTTGAAAGCATATGTTAAGAGCTTTAAATTCATATATTGTTTGCATGATTTGATTGATTATATAAAGAGAAAAGATTGAATTGAAAAATTTGTTTTATTTGTCTGATTGATGCAAAAAGAGAGAAAAAAAATATTGTTATTTTTTCTTTATCTATGTACTATGCAGAAAATATATAAAGTATATATATATATATATTTGTTCTTTGTGAGATATTAATGTACTTGCTATTTGTTTAAATAATTTTATGAATATTGTTATATGAGAATTGCTATTTTTGGATCTTCTGCATTCAAAAGTAAGTTCAAAGATATTAAACTTATGTTTTAATACTTTATTTAATATGATATTTCTTCTAATTTTCTTATCTGCAACATGAAGTTTGCAAGCGAAAATTAAAACTAAAAGTTTTAGTTTTCAAATAGAATCAGAAGTTCTATAGTATCAATTTAATTAGAACCAGAAGTTCTAAATTTTCAATTTCATTAGAACCTGAAGTTCTATATTGTAAATTTATTTAGAACCAGAAGTTCTACATTTTCAATTTAATTAGAATTATAAATTCTGATATATTTATCTATTAGAACTAGAAGTTCTATAGTGCTAATTTATCTGAAACTAGAAATACTAGTTAAATTCTAATTAAATTTTGTTAGCTTTCACGCTTAATGCGGACAATTGTATATGTCAAATAAATTATAGTTGCCTGAAGCAACATAATTGTCCCTTGCCTATTTTATAGAAAGAGTGTGTCTTAGACCATGGATCTAAACACAAAAGGTAACAAAATATTCAAGTTTGTGTTTTGTGTATAAAGTCAATGTTATGCATATACATATACACAGAAAGTAATGTGACTCTTTCGGGTTACGAAAAAATTAAATAAAGATTGAACAGATTCGATCTTGTGATGTTATGTTCTTGCTTTTTGCATATAACATAATGGTTCCATCAAATTCATTTTAATTGATTGGATTCTCGATGAATGATTTGAATCCGAATTTTTGTATTTTAAATCTGAATCAGAAGTTTCAGATTCTCAATAAATTTATTCTCAGTTTTATTTGGATCTTAAAACCTGAAGTTTCAGATCTTTACTTCAATTTTAGATTATAATTTATTTAGATTTTGGAACCAGAAGTTTCAAAATTACAAATGAAAAAAAAAATTGAGAAAAACTAAATCAATTCGAATTTGATACAAGATAAAAAAACTCATATCGAACCAAGCATATAAATTTGAAAACATGTCTCCTCATTGAGGGTGAGTAGAGACTTGAAGATCTTTTATACTAACTTTTGTTCATAATTTCAGGATATATAGATCGTGAAATTTAAATTCGTAAATACATTAAAGTATTCTATCTTTCTATTTATGATTTTCAGCGCATCAAGGTATGTATTTTCATATTTATATATTTAATATGAATTACTTGATCGGATATATATAACGATCTCATGTCTCACGTTATATAGTTAAATCTATTTGTATTATGGTTAAATTGTTACATTTCAGTGACGATATAGGTCTGATAGTGGCATAAGTTATTAGATATGGAAATTAGGTAGCAACGACTATTAGAGTTTCTTGATAGTGATTTTGTTTGAGATCTTTTAACATATATCATAATATTAAGGTATTATTGTAATTTACTTAGAATATAAAGTTCTAATACTAATTACAGTGATTGACGTGATTTGGAAAAGAATTTCATCCTTAATTTTATCAAAACCTGAAGTTTTGAGTTAATATCATATTGAACATGCAATTATGATATACAATCACATCATAGCTTGAAACTTTGGGTTTTTGAGAAGAAAAGGTACAATATTTTTTCTTCTTATATTAAATTATATAATATTATTGTTTCTCATAAAATTTTTGGTTAGCAAAGGTCATGTTATTTTCGTTCCTCAAAGCAAGATATGGAATAAGGTACATGACATTTATTTTCTTATACCTTATTTGATTATTAAATATTTGTTACAATTCGTTGTAATAGTATTTTTGAGAAATTGTTTATTAATTCACTGTGATTACAATTTATTTATCTTGGAATGTATACTTGATCATCAAATAAATGAAGTCAGATGATTGAAATAATTTGTACTTCAAAATTGCTCCTGAAGTAGTAATGTTAATGATTATGGGTGAAAAATCATTTATCTCGCATGACTAAATTAATTAATATCATTCCCTGAAGTGAATGTTAAATCATCTAATAGTCATGATGATTATTATGGTCAATAAAGCCTCGGTGATAATAAAAAATTTTAACCACCTGAAGTGGAATTCACACTAAAGTAAAGTAAGCAAAATATTTATTATTACTGGAATATGAAATTATAATGTGTATCTAAAGTATACACAAATATTATATTAATCTTTTATCAATATATAAAGGTTTCAAAAGAGCAAATTTGTATATTACAAAGTATATATGTGAAATTTTGTTTCTTTAATAGATCCTGAAGAAATCTATTTAGATATACATTAATAAAAGTATATCGAATTTGTATTATTCATACTGTTATATGCCAGAAGCATATTTTACGATAACTATCATCTTATTATAAATATAATATAATAAAAAATTGTGATGAATCAAAAATTTATTTTTCATCAAATAATACCAATAATACAAAGAAAATAGCATCAAATTATTGGAAGTAATATGGATATCCATTATAGAATCTGAAGATTCTTACCTAGTAAATGTCCCTGAAGGACAATAATTGATATTATAATTTGATCCTTGAAGGACTCTATGTGTTTGGTCCTTTAAGGACATTATGTGACATTTGAGTCATTGAAAAATAATATGATAGTCTAATATATCCCTGAAGAATAGTAAGACAATATAATTAAGTCCTATAAGGACATTATGATGATAGAATTAAGTCATAAAAGGATATTATGATGATGCAAATAAATTCATGAAGAATAACAACATAATGTCAATGAATAAATTTTCTCATCGTTAGGGGGAGAATAAGGATAAAATTATAAAACTTAACGACGTGAAATTACAATTGGCATACATCATTCATTATAACAATGACTGTATAAGTCATTTGAACCTGAAGTTCAAAGGATCATTTACTTGAAAATTGCATACACGAATGATTTTATACTCATTGCCAATACATTAACCCGGGTGATTGTTCCTAAAGAACAATTTATATGAATAACAATAAATAAATCATTCGATACACACAGAAGTGTGAAAAGTAAATTTGGTTGTAACGTTATTATTCCCTGAAGTGAATAATGAAAGATCATGATCATTTTAAAGGTTACGCTCGAGCTATATATAATCCTTATCATATAAATATAACTCTTGAAGAATACAACTCCTGAAGAGTTAAATATTTTTGAAGAGATAGAACTCTTTGAATCTCCCCCTATGAAACTCAAAAGGGATCTTAATTATATACGAAAAAGTGCATGTACTCAAACTATAAATATTATAGTTTGACCTAAGAATGTGTGAAAGTTTACAGTAGCCCCTGAAGAGGCATGTGTACTAAAAACTTAAAGAAAATTAAGATCTTATATTTTATTGTTCTGCATATTATAGAAAAATGATGAGGATATTGAATAACATATTGTGAATAAATATCGACATGAAAAGTATTGATCAAAACAAAAGTAGAGCTATATTTATAAAGTTGAATTACACTTATCATATGGACGTTTAAAGACGTCATATATTTTGATCAAAATAATTAGTCATATGAAAATTGAGACAATAAGATATAATCGTATCTCAAAGGTTTACTGCAGAAACCTAATATTGATAATATAAAAATAAATTGTCTCATAATTAATTCCATATGATGAGAATTAACAGCCCCTGCAGAGGCTAGTATCCTAGAAGCAGTACAATCTCCTGAAGAGATACAAAATCTTGGAAATACAAAAAGTTTCTTTAGAGAATTGTGGAGTCATGGTTGTAAATGATGATCATGAACTACATAGTATCAATGAGTGTTGAAAAATGACATGATTGACCTCAGTGGAATGAAGCAATTCAAACAGAATTGACTTCATTAGCCAAATATGATGTATATGGATCAATAGTCCAGACACCTGAAGACGTCAAACTCATTAGATATAAATGGGTATTTGCAAATGTAATAAGATGAAATGTATTCACCTGTGATAGATACAATTACATTTCGATTAGTTTGATAGTTTCTAAAAGATTTTAAATGTGCTGTGTGGATGTGGTAATGACATACATATATAGGTCATTGGATACCAATATATACGTGAAAATCCCTGAAGGATTTAAAATGCCTGAAACATATAATTCAAATTATTGTAACTTATAAAGTTACAATATTTTTTATATGGCTTAAAGCAATCCAAATGAATGTCATATAATCGTCTTAGTGAATAGCTCACAAAAGAGGAATATATTAATGATCTATATGTCATTGTGTATTCATTGGATAAATAAAAATCTGGATTTGCAACTATAACAATATATGTCGATGACATGAATTAAATTGGAACTCCTGAAGAGCTCCTAAGAACTGTTGAATATTTGAAAAGAGAATTTGAGATGTAAGATTTTGAGAAAACAAGATATTGTCTCAGCCTGAAGATCAAGCACAAATCAGAGAGAATACTAATCCATCAGCTCGAAGACACTGGAGTGGAGTCAAACATATTTTTCAATATCTTCGAAGAACTACAAGAGTAACAGTTATATACCTTTCAGGGGGAGTATATTAATTCAATATGGACATACGTGCACTGCACTCTTTTTTCCTTCGATCAGGTTTTGTCCCATTGGGTTTTCCTGATAAGGTTTTTAACGAGGCAATCTCTTTAAACATGTCCAAATACTATTGAATTCATAAGATTATTGAATTTCTAATCCAGCAGCTCATGAAATATCTTTTATTTTTATCAAGAGAATATGTCATTTTTGGAGTTTTATATTCTATACTTTTTTTCCCTTTTGACCAGTTTTTATCCCATTGGGTTTTACTGGCAAGGTTTTTAATGAGGCAGTATTTGGTACATCCAAAAATCTCGAAGAATATTATTAAGTGGTGTACGCCCAAGGGGGAGTGTTATAAATATATGGTCTTAACACCATTTCCTTTTTGATAATATTTCTTACCTAATTTATTGTTATTTCATTATGGAAATAATTCTCTAATTTGCCTATAAATAGGCCTATATTGTAACCATTGAAAGATAGATCAATTGAGTTATTTTCCCTCGTTCTCTCTTACTTTACTTGTTCTCTTTTATTTGATTGTTATTCTATATTCATTGCTTTTAGACCATGATTTATAACAAATCAATCAATCAAATTCATTTATTACAATTAAATCAAATAAGAGAGAGAATTATTTTAAGAGAGAAAATACAATGGATGAATTTGATTAGTTCGTCCTTACCTTATAAAATCAAGTACACTTGATTATAAAAAAACCATATATATATATATACAATGCTTCACTTTACAATTGTTGTGAAAGACACTCTCCAACAATATCAACGTAAATAAATTCATTCTTTCCACAAATGGATGTTGGTTCCAGTGGCACCCAGCCTATAAGAGTTTAACCCATTTGGACTAGATTTCTATGGTTCGATTTGCATTCAGGACTCTTGAGTTAAAGACAATTTTCTCACACGATATGAGCCTTTCCTTCCATTTCTAGGGGCTCTAGTTATGGATCACATTTTAGAAACTTTAATTAAGAGTGTCCGACAAGCTGTACAATATGTAATATACTCATGATATATGTAATAAATAAATACATATGTATATTCTTTCCCTTCACTTTCTTATTTTTCATTTTTTTTGGGTTATTTTCTTTATTTTCTCACTTTTATTTTGTTATCTAATGCATATTATCTATATTATTTGTTCCCACTCATTCTCTATATTATTTTTATTTATTATACAACACATTATTAGTATAATTCGAGTAAGTAAACAGATTTTTATTATGAGTTATTTACTTATTGTTAGAGGTGGTAATTTGGAATCCAATGCGACGGGTTGACACGAATTCAATACAAATATTACAAGTTAAGGTTGAGCATAAACAAGTCGTGTCAATAAACGGGTCAACCCATCTAATATGTTTAATAATCGTATCATGTTCGTGTTTTTCTAATTATATCATGAGTTGAACTGTTTAAGGAGGGTAAAAACGTAATTTTATAATAGAGGGTATGTATGTAATTTGAGCTTTAAGTGTATATATATATATTGTGAAAACTGAAACCCTAAATCATTTTTCACCTTGTAACAGCCACACCTACTCGACCATTCTCTCAACCACTTCAACAATTCTCTAGTCTCTCTCTCTTTTAACATACCCTTTCAGTCGTTCAATTTGTTCAGTTGCAATTCATCTAGTTCAGTAATAGTTCATTTTCTCCAACGTTTCAGTGCTACACAGTATCTGCTATGCTACATCCTCTTCGACGTTTCAACATTATACTAGATCTACTTTGCTACGTAATTTTCGATGTTTCAACAGTGCACCGGATTTGCTTTGCTACAGCTTCTTCGATGTTTCAGCGTTACACCAGATCTGCTTTGCTACATCTTCTTCAACGTTTTAGCGCTACACTAGATTTGCTTTGCTAATTCCTCTTCGACATTTCATCCTCTTGATTTTTCAATTTCTCTTAATTTCATGTTTGGTTGTTTTGATATAATCTAATCTTGTATATATGTGTTTAATTATGTTGATTGATATTTGATTTGTCTTGCATGGGAACGATTTTGGTGGAAATGAAATGAATCTTGTAATCTTTCTTTTGTTTTTTATTATTTTATTTTAGTTTTATCTTTCTTGTTGAATAATCAATTGGATCATTTGTGTTGTAAATATATCACTTGATGGTTTTCTTGTTTTGGGTTATAAGGACTGAACTGGATGATGATCTAGTGATACTGGTTTAAGTTTTCTTCAATTGGCTTTGGATGTTTGGTTTAATTATATTTTAATTTTTTTATTAAGATTTATATTAAAATTTAAATGTATTAACTATAGTTAAATGAGTCATAAACGGGTCACTAAACGTGTTAATAAACAGGTCAATAGACGTGTTGACGAGACCCTTCCCGAATCCCTCCTCTGGATTCGAGAAAGACCCTGTAGCACCCCGAAAGAATTCCCATGAACCCTACACTCAGCCGGAGGAATCTCGTCAGGGCACCGGAAACTCATCTATTTAGATATTTTAACTTCTTTTACAAGGCGGCAGTGATAAAATTTTTTTACTTTTTCATAAAAATTTCGATAGCATGCCGTCTGTTTTATAAACTATGCCATCCTGCAAGTTTCAAATACAGTTTATAAAAACACTTCTATGAAATCAATTTCTCAACTTCCAAAGCCTCCGGCTCTTTTCTCACAACACAACCACAAACAAATAAATAAAATCTGAAAACTGGATTTCAGAAAACTTTAATAAAACATTTTAAAGTAATACATCTACTATTTCTTTAGAATATTTACAACTATATACATAAATATATACATGATCAAAATAACAAAATATATACATGTAGTAGGTGTCATCATATGCATCCGCCTGCACGTCTGACTGAACCTCGTCAGCTGGACGACTAGCTCTTGTGCCTGTGGGAGAATTTTTAAGAAAAAAATTTAAAGAAAACCATGAGTATAACTCAGTGAGTGGTTAATTTATATAAACTAAAACTCATTTATGTATGAAATATTCTCCCAAAAATAGTTTTTAAAAACTAAAATGCTTTCTAAAATTCTTTTTTAAAACACTTTCTGAAATATTTTCTTAAAATATTTTTTAATGCTCGCTTACATGGTAACCCAGGAAATATCTATTCCTGGCGTGGTAGTATATAAAATCTAGCTAACCACTAGAAGTGGGAATCTACCATGTGTAGTCGCCGAAAGCGGGCCCACGCTGCGGACTGACTACACTACCTTATACGTATATACGGATCACTCATGCCTCGCTCACACAAGAGTCGACTAGACTCAAATCTCACTGACTGACTTCCTTTCATCTACCGTATCACGCATAGTGCATTCGGCCGGGTACTAAACTGGGACTAGGGTAAACCATAGGCTATTAAAATTTCTTTTTCTTAATACACTAAAATATTTTAAATCTTAAAGCAATAAGCCTAAAATCTTTAATTCTAGTACATTCTCATATACATAAATAATAAACTAAAATTTTTATGTTAGAATTATAATATAAATTCAATTAATAAATGAATAACTATTTATAATAAATTCTTTTAACTTTACAATAAACTTTAAGGAAATATAGACTTTAAAAACTTGTATTTCCACTCACAACACGTCCTCAGATAGAATCTGATCCTTCTCCGTATGCCTCCGAAACTCTCCGCTTTTATACTAAAATATCAAATATCCATTTAGGGTCACTTAACTCATTCAAAAAATATTTAAAATCAATAAAAATCTCATTTATCTCTATTAATACCCTTTAACGTTTAAACTTTCATATTTCAATTTCTATTTAATTGGGGTTTTCGAAATCCGTTTTTTCTACATAAATCCTACTTATTCTTTCCTAGAAACACCTCAGTATACTCAATTTTATTGTCGGAAGCTCGAAACGAAATTCGCTCGATTTCACTTACTAATAAAAATCATTTTTCGTTTCGAATGTCCGACAACTTCAACAATCAATTCTCTAGTGTTCTAACACTCAACCATGATTAAATAATTGGTTTCGAACGTTAAATGAACGCATTTAGAAGGATTTAAGAAAACACCCTTCAACTCGTCCGTTTAGCTCCGAAATCGATCCTAAACTTTTCGTTTTCGAAATCTAACTTTATAAGATTGTTTCTTAACCTTTAAAACATCTACCTAAAGCCTTAGAATCGAAAACGAACTCGGATCCCACAAACACTCATTTTGGCCGTGACTTTCTCTCTCTCTTTTACCTATTTTTCTTCTACTAAATCACTCACAAATCACACCAAAATTATCCTCACACCTTCCTCTCATCATTCCTAAACTCAAATTTGAAAAAGAAAAAAGAGATGAGATATGTTTTCATATAAAACGTAAACTTTTAAATTGAAATAACTCACCAAATAAGCGATCTTTTTGCTTCAAATTTGTTAGGTTAGCTAGAGGAGATGATAAGGAACAACTTTCATGAAGAAATCTCGATGAAAATCGGACCGAATCTTCTTCTTCTTCCCCCTCCCTCTTGCGGCGCCACTCTCGGGTCTCTTTTGGCTCACTCAATCTCTCTCTCCTTTTTCTTGCTTTTTCACGATTCTAATGTCTCAAATGAGACAAAATCAACTTATATATATATATATATATATATATATATATTAATGTTCAATTACAAATTAGTCCCTCAAAAAAATTTCATTTAATCACCTCAAATTTTTAATAATCTTACTAGTGCCCAAAAATATATAATTATTAATTCTATTGGTCCACTTGGCATATTCTAATCCATTTATCTCTTCAACCATTCACTTGATGACATGTGGCACATCTATAGCCACTACTTTTCAAAAACACTTATCTATTTTTTTATTGGTTGATTTAAAATATCTTTTACTTTATTCTGTGAGCTCACCTCGCTTGATTAACACATAAATCACTCCTAATCACTTTGTAATCTTACCGGGGTCAACCAAATGACATCCGACTTGCGATACGAAAATATAATAAACTTCAGATAACACTACTGAAGGTATACGATTCGACCATAACTCAATTCGAAGGTTTCTAATACCATAAAATAATAAATCTAGGTAAAAACTAAATCGTTTTCGAATTACGCAATATATCGAAAAATATCGATTATATATCGTAACAGAAATCAGGGCTTAGTCCATCTCTTTTAAACATCACTTCCATGTAATTCACTCATACCATTTTCATAAATTCATGTATGTAAATCCTACATGGAAGTTACACTTTTACCCCTTGGTGTATAAATTCGAATTCTCATTTTAATAAAACTTTCAATACCTAATCCTTTCAAAAAATATTCCATAAATATTCTACACACATCTTATGGCTAATTTGACTTTATAAACTTCAATTTCGGCCTAATACCTCTCATATATACTTGATAAAAAAAAATATTCCTAGCTGAAATCCGATCGAATAAACCAATAACTTTTTTATACGTATCTAAAGCTTAAATACTCGATTTTTTTGCCCATTCTCTTTAGTCCATTCTCATTCACTTGGATTATACTCCTTGAAACTTCTACATATTACGCGTGATCCATGTATACTTAACTTAAAATGTCCATTTTACCCTTTTTATAATCTAATTTCACTTCGACTGGAAAATATTCTGAAAATATTCCATGGTCATCTAATCTTCAAATTGACCATGAAATACTTTAATTGGGTGTCTTATCTATCAATCTCATGCTTAAAAAAAAATTCAATTGGGTTTAAACTCATTAAAACCCATTAATCTCTCAAAAGGGTAATATCGTAATTTTCTTCGGATTGCTTAAAACTAACTCAAATGGTCTTCTTTTTGATCCATTTCTATTTCTCTATACCCTCCTGCTATTTTTAGACCTTTTCGAGCGTTAAGATCAATTTTCGAAAATTTTACTATTCATCCGAAAACACTATTCACCGAAAACTTTTGTTTCCCACCAAATCTCAAGATATGACCCTGGACAATATAACCGGGTCCAAATTCGGTCTTAAACACTAATTTCAGATCTTTTTCAAAAAAATCACTATTCGTTCTGGATCCAAACATTATTCATCGAAAATTCTCATTTCTTCCTAACATGACACTCAGAGCCTTATAAATATAATCGAATCCTAACCGGGCCCCTTGCACTATTTCTAGACTTTTTATTCTCTACCCGATCACCGAAAATGAATTATCCGAGGAAACTAGGATCGGAGTTTATCACGTGTCAATAAACGATTTGTAATTAAATAAGTTAACTGTGTTGTATCTATGTTAACCCATATATAATTGTGTCTACTCATGTTGAAGGTGTCTAACCTGTTTATTAATCATATCGTGTCAAAAATAATTATGTTGTGTTCGTGTCAACTCTAACCCGACCTACTAACCCGAATTGCCACCCTTACTTACTGCTCATATTTATTTATACATAATTTTTCTTATGAGTTTAACTATGCTGACTCAATAGATGCATGACTTTGCTGACTCCATTATATACAGTTTTGCTGACTCAATCAATATTTGGTTCTGTCGACTTAATATATATACATATATATATATAGTCATACTAACCTTAGTTATCGTTATATACTATATGTGCAAACTTTATATACTATTTTTATTACACATTATATCCACAACTATGCCTATTTACCATTATGCATTATATAAGTGCATTTACTAAACTTGTTTACATTTATGCATTATATATATGGCTATACTTATATTATAATTATTATGTTTATATATACTTACATATATGTATGCAACCTTGTTTACTTTATTATTTTAATTAAATATGTCTCATCTCTTAATATTTTGATATTTGAACAGGTCCTCTTTATTTCATAACTCTAGATAAGAGTGGGCGTAGGTAGGGTCAAGTTGGTTTTGGACAAAACAGACTTGAAATTGACTATTTTTCAGTTTTTCAAATAGTAAACCAACCCGACTCTATTTAGGGAGAAAAACTGACCTAAACCGACTAGTGTCAATCGGCTTGGTCCGATTGGTTTCTATCAGTTTATCACAAGTTCTTCACCAAATACAAATTGAAACCAAAATTAAAAATTCAGTTACCACTTAAAAAAAAAAAAAAAATCAATTACCAATTCATCATCAAAACAAAATTACAATTCTATCAATGATAAACAAATATAAATATATAAATAAACAAACATGAATCTTTACCAAAACTATTAAAAAAAACAAACAAACATAAATACAAAAACCCGGTACATTTGTTGTTGATACAAATAAAAAACAAAAAAGATAAAAAGATAATATAAATAAAAACCCAATTAGAGTGATAAGTTCTTTATTCTTTGAGCCTAACCTAACTGTTTGACTCACCTAAAAACCAGATCAAATTAAACCCCAATCAATACCCATAAAATGAAAAAAAAAAAAAAAAAAAACCCACATATCTTGCAAGCTAACAACTACCCACAAAATCTAACATTCACTAACCTGAGAAAAACTAATCAAAATAACACCCCATTCACACAACAAACATGAAATCAACTTGAGAGTAGCTAGTCAAATTTGGGTACAAAATCACCTAACTCCTCAAACTCTTCACTTCCTTGTCAACCAACTCCTCACTAGCGGAGTGAGATGCAGATTTAGAAAGAGAAGTTGAGAGAATCAATGGAGGAGGCAAATCGGAAAAGAGGAGGTGTCGAATCGAAAAAGAGGAGGAAGCGAATTGGTAGAGAAAGAGGGCGAAAAGAGAAGGAAAAGAGAATGCGGAATAAAGGAGGTAACTTGATAAGGAGAAGTTGAGAGAATTGGTGAAGTTGAGAGAGAGAAAACATGGAGAAGTTAAAGAGAAATGGAGACAAATAGGGTCAGTGAGAAATGCAAATACAAGGTTTATTTTTTTTTTTTATTTATTTTTTTAAAATTTTTTAAATTGGTTTCCAGTAGAATCAGTTTTATATAAACCGACCTGAAACTGAAAATATTTGGTTTTTCACCTCTAAAACTGACCCAACCCAAAGTCAAATTTAAAACTGACATTTTCAGACCAATTCGAGACGGGTCAATTAGGGCTTGGTTGGTCTCGATTTTTTGGCTCACCCCTAATTTTAAATTTTTATCACTTGATAGATTTAAATTATAAAAGATTTTCATACATCCCTATCGGAAGAGTCAAATATTATAATATTTTCTTGCCTCTATCTCTATAAAATGTTTATGAAGCTCAGTACCTCAAAATTGAATTGTATGGCAAATGGGGAAACCAATTAAATACATATTTAATAATTCTTTCCATATTGGCCCCTTGAGTATGTTCTTGAAGAAGCATATCAAGGAATTTGATAGTTGAGCTAATATAATAATGAAAATATTTCCCCGGTAGTGGAATATCTTTTTAAGGTGAAATGGAGATTTGGAAAAAAGACCACAATGAATTAAACCTTATTAAATTGATGATTTTTGCATAAAGACAAACATTTGGTTGTTGTCTAGTTATGACAATTGAATATTTGCCAAATAAATTGTACAGATTAAAGGGCTCCAACCACAAATAGATAATGTTGATGAGTTGACATATAAATGGTTGCATGATTTTTGCATGTCTTTAAGTATTAATTTTGAACTTCGCGTTATATGGTCGATCACCATAATTATGCAAGTGCCTAGAGGTAAGTATGAAAACTTCACTACTATAAGCATAATTTTATGCACTAAACCCATGTTATCTTGAATATTACATTATTAATTTTCTTTCATCTTAGCACATCTCTCTACTCCCCCATCACAAATGTATCTCACTCAGGAATACCTTATTAAATTGTATATGTCCTCATTGCATATCCCATGATGAGTTGAGACAGGATTGCAACATGCATGGAGATTTATGTTATTCTTGATTCATCTGCTAGTACTAATTTAAGCTTTCAAAAGGTGATATTACTGCACAATTTGTGAGTATCATTTTGTTTGAAAATTTTCTCAATCATTAGAAGAAAGTTAAAACTCCCCAAAAAAGAACAATGTGTAAAGATGTTGACATACATAATTGATCATGCAAAACTTCTTTAGTAGAAAAGTGTGAATTCTTTGTATGAAAAGATTGTGAAAAAGCTATTGTTGTATGTGATAGATATGTAAAACTTCTCCGGAAGAGAACAATGAGGAAAAGTTGCTATTATACATAATAGATATGCGAAACTTCTCCAACAGAGAAAAATGAATGAAAAGTTATTTTCATACATAACAGAGGCATGAGATTTCCCCAGGATATGAGAAAAGTGAAAAGTTATATTATACATAATAGAAAAGCGATTCTCGATTAATGGAATAATTGTCTCATTCAAATCTTTACATGAAGAATAAATAACCTTCAGATAATTGCTGAGTTGTCATCTGTATTTACAGACTCATTTGTAAACTGTCTGTATATTAATCCAGGTGATCATTCCTGATGAACAATTTGAGAAAATTGCAGTAAATAAATTATTTGAAAAAAATTAGATCAAAATGCCCTTCATGTAATAGAAGTTGACGGATGGACGGCTGTTTGAGTTAGTTATAATATTTGCTTGAACTTTTGCTAGTTTCAGGAACTGAGGATGACTTTGTGCAATTAACCTTCTTCATTTTTAATTTTTATGTTATGATTATAATGTTTGTGGAGATTGCTACACGTGATTGCTCTTGATGGCTTTCAGAAAGCCAACGTGGTTTTGATTCGTGGGGACGTTTTCTCTTACATGTTTCAGACAACCTGAGAAAATGCGTTGCTCAGGTAGAAACAATTGGTGACATTCTAGATACATGGTTTTCTTCTAGCTCCTGTTAATTAGTAATTGCTGTTGTTTAGCTAACTGAAATGCATAATGGACTGAAAATTCACCAGCATCAAACATGTTAAGGATTTCCAGTAATTCCATATGTAATGCAGATAATGGCACATGCAACTTTACAAGTTTTGGATTAGTTATAATCAGTTGTTTATGATTTAAACTATAAATATGAGTCGGATGAACTATAAATATGAGTCGGACATAAATCATCGTAACTATTGAAATAATGTAATGAAGATCTATATCTGCTTATTTAATGTATATTCATAACTTCTCAATTGCTTATTTAAGAAAAGATTTTACCGACACATTATCATTGCTGGCAATGCATGGCTAAAATTTGTTATCTTACCATTCATGAGTATCATGATTGGTATAACTCTTGACGCCCCTGAAATTGTTATAACTAGCACTAGACAGGAGATAGAAGAGCAATGGCGCCTTTATAATGGTTTTGATCCAGTGCTGGAGCGCAAACTGAGAGCTAGGATCAAAAGAGTATCTTGATTGGTTATAAATTAGCCCTGAAAAATCTTAGGTAAAGCTTAGCTAAATAAAGGATCCCTGCCCCCTCAACAAACCATATAATGTAATTTACAGGATCTCTGCCTTCAATGAAGTGAATATGAATATTACAGTATCCACAACTTTGAGCAGTTTTATGGCAAATTTATTCTAATGTAATCACAAATGCCTTGTAATGAATATTTGCAACAAATCACTTACGTATCATATAATAATAATAATAATAATAATAATAATAATAATAACTCACATATGGATGTGTGAATGTTGCATGGAAATGAATCATCTGATTGGGTTCTTATTGGAACTTTGAGGGGTCTCTCTCACTTTTCCACTCTGCTTCAAAGCTCTCAATCCGTGATCAACTGTGAGACATTCCCAGAGCTTCGAGCATGACAACATCCACATTGTCATTCTGTAAAAGCTCTTGAATATTTTTTCCCCAAACTCATTAAAATCTGTTTTAAAGAGAACTTTGCCTTCACACTTCAATTTAAATGATGAAATCATTACCAAGACAGCTAAACATGAGATTAATCATCCGCAATGCTAGGACAAAAAGTAGGTATCCAAGACTAATCAAATATTACTTGTGAGGCTTGATATGTGGGTAGAGTCCCAAGACGTGCTCCGGCATGAAGTCATGTCGTGTTAGGATTCCAACAATTGGAGGCCTCTGCAATGGGTAGATATGTCCACATAGTAGTTATTAGAAATGCATATTGAAACCGACAATGTGTATTTTATAGAGATAATTACCAGAAAAAAATGAAGCAGAGAATAAGCAGAATAAGTATCACAATCAATCAACAAAAAGAAAAAGGTTATGCCATTGTGTTTGGATCAGTAGAATAGAAGCAGGGGCTTTATTTTCCAAGACATAACAGTCAGTATCAAATGAAGGAAGATACTAGGTCACAGGATAATATTTGATAGAAGCCATTCCAAGTACGTGGGTTTAAGCCTTATTTCACCAAGAAATAACCAGCATATACATGTAAGGAGAATGATAGAGAGGAGAGAGTCTTACCCCTTGACTCTTTGGTACAACACACATATGCCTGAGACCAAGTTGCCGAAAGAGAACTGCAGCCTTAGCAAGTGACATTGTCTCAACCACTGTGTATGCTGATGTGTTTGTAATAGGATGGAGATCAATATACATATCCATTTCTTCCTCTTCAATATCTAGATCCTCCACTTTAATTCCCTTCCCTGAGCCTGCCTTGGCAAAATCAAATGCTGCAAACCAACTCATTATGTCTTGGCTAACAAGAACCCTATCCTTTAAAAAAACTTTTCCCTTGAGTAAAACAAGCAAATGGGACCTCAAAACTAGCCCACATAATTCTGGCGCATTGGACAAAGGTGGATCGTCAATCACAGGGAACCCATTATGCCCTGTAGTCCTCAAAGCATGTAATATATTCCCCACCTTTTCGATGCCGGAAAAGGTGACCAATGGCCCAGAAACAACATCAAGTGCAACCAACTGCCGCATGTAAGGTTCTGCATGTGCCTCCATATAAGGAAATCCCTTTAATGCCACTATTTGGTCATACACGCCTTTGTTGAAAATATCCGCCACAGATTTTGAAATTAGCAAAACCAACATCACAAGGGGAAGCAGCAACAAGTCATTAGTAAGCTCCAGCAGTATAACACAAAGGGAAACTGTCATTCTCATGGTGCCACCAAGGAAGGATGCAGCTCCAAGCAGAGCAAAAAGACCAACATCAAGTTTAGAGATGGTCTCAAATAATCTACCCACAAGACGACCATAGCAAGCTCCAGCTAGTATGACAGGGATGAAGAGCCCAGAGGGAATAGCAATCCCATAAGTGATAATTCCAAGGCAGAAAACAGCAACAAAGAAGATAAATAGAGTAGAAATATGAAATTCTTTTGCAGTACTGGTGCTCATTAGATTGCGAATAGCATCATCGTTGGTGTTCAGAAAGAGGGAGGCCAGGTCATTGTAGTAACCTGGAGGACACTGGAAGCTTTTGTAGTTTCCAGATTGATCAGTATTTGGGCAGCTAATTGATGCACCAGCAGGGCAGGGGATGCACGTTGCAAACCATGGCAGGCCAAAAGCACAACATGATGTAAGGAGGGAGATGGTGATAACAAGTAAGATTTTGAAGCCAGCACCTTTCTGCAGTAGCAAGAGAAATGAGGGCATAGTATGATTTTATTATCATAAAAAGAAGACGAAATGAAGTTATGATTATCATCACCAGATATGCTTTATCATTGTAGCATTTTTAACAAAATGCACTTGGTCCATGATGATTGGATCAACTAGTTCTATGTGCATCTTCTGAAAATAAATTGGTATGCACATGATAATGTCTAAGCACAAATGACTTTGATGCTGTTGTGATATTAACAATATTAGTGATGATCTATTTCTTTAAAAGTGAATATTAATTATAATCAAATTAAAAACATACTCATTAATGATGCTATACACACGAAGGACCTTGTCCACAAGATAGTTGTAAAGGCTTCCAAATATGCCTCCAATGCTTCCTAAAAGTATAACTGCCAATATATCTGAACTGCTATACGTAACTGCAGCTGCACTGACATCATACATTATCAAACCTCCTTCACCAAACAATCCACAGCGTCCAGTAGAGCAAAGTTGTATGAAAGCTCTCAGAACTATGGCAACAACTGCTGTAGTGAAAAATGTTCTCCAAAGAAGAGCGCTCCGCCACCTGAAGCATGTCCAAAGAAAAGGCAAATACATGGTTTAAACTTTTAAATTGAGTGATTTCTAGTATGTTATATATTTTCAACAAAGCTGGGTTCAAGATTCCCTATGTGAATAGATTCTTTGTTATATGTCATCTAAATTTGTCATGTGTTTGTGTTGGGCTTAAGTCATGTGGCAAACCCATTAGTTTTGCAGGTAAGATTTAAGTTTTTAGGTTGAGTGGCTTCTAATAATTATTTGTCAAAAGCATGGTGCATAATTTGTGCACTCATGCATGGACACACTCATAGCTATGTGTGCATTTACAAACTACTTCCGTGAAAATCTTCAATGGTCCAAGTGTTGCAGTTTCACAAATGCTGCTCCACGAACTATAAGTCAGAGCTTCAAGCATATCCTGGATATTACAATATCTGGTTGCTTTCCTAGTATTTAATGAAGAAAGATGGTCTCCCAAATTTGAGTGGACTAATCATTCAGCTTATCTAATTAAGCTTAAAAAATAGCAAAAGAAAAAAATTATATACATAGCAAAGAGGAGCCAAAAAGTACCAAGAAGCTGCCTCTTCAAGTGCAAAGAGGACACCACCAACAGGAGCACGGAAGGCAGCAGCCACACCAGCAGCAGCTCCACAAGTGATCAAGTCTCTACGATCTCGATCATTTTTGAAGTATCTTAGGCATGTCCAAGTCAAGTGGTATTTGCGTGAGCCCCCCTGGCCAAGTAAAGAGGCTATACAAGCACCAGTGTGAACCATTGGCCCTTCTTTTCCCACCACAAATCCAGCAGAAACACCAAGCACTGAACCAATAATCTGCCAAATTTGAAATAAACATCACAGAAACACCAGGCAGTTGAAAACTTAACACAATTTACATCACAAATAAGAAAAATCAATTCAGTTAGAAGTAGATTTTGTTGAATGAGCAGAATTTCAGTAGAAGACTAGCATTGAGACTTGGTTAATATGATTTTAGAATGACTAGTTATATGCATCCATCTCCAGCAGTTCATGTTCATCAGGACAAAAAAGGTAGGGCAGGCTCATTTCAGTGCTGTTGATTCAAGTGAAGTTTCATGTCCTCAATTAAAATAATTACCTTTACAAAAAGGGTAGGTGGAGCTAGTATTGAGTAAGCATCGACACCATTGAGATAAGCTTTGACCTCCGGGATACCAGAGCCTGCTGCTGCTGGAGCAATGAAAGCACAAAGCGCTGCAGCAGCAGCTGCCAACACAACATTGCACCCAGCTAATGCCGCAAAAGCCTTCAAATATCTGCAACAACAGAAGCATTGTCAAATCAACAGAAGCATATGACATGGTGACAGAAAGAAATAAGGGGGTGCTTGGTCACTTGTGTTTAGTCATGAGATGCGTAGTGAGGAGAAGCTTAAAACCAGAAATGTTCTCGACGGCGATATTATTGAAGACACCAACCAGTCCAGTGACTAAACCTATAAGCATTGCAAATGCCCACTTGAGGATAACATACTGGAATATCTCAACCTTCTTCCTCGATCTCCAGTCTTGCTTAAATAACTCATTTTCAACTATCCTGAAATCAAATGTAGCAGCAAAGCAAGATCAACACACTAAACAAGATGAATGGATTTCAACAAATGACATGGACTCACTCGTAGTCAAGGCTTTCGATGGGGCAAACTTTGGAACCAACAATCGCGATCTGGGAAGTGGTGTTGACCCTTTTCGACACAAGTGGTTGCGTGTAAGTTGTTTCGGTGTCCTCCCGATCCATAAATTCTTCATTTTCATCCACTTCGTTCCCTCTGTCCATCTCTTCCTTCATCTCTCCCACCAAAATTCTCTCCTTCTTTCGAAATGCCACCCCCGTGGACCCAGGCCATTCTCTTTCCTCATAATTGAATGCCTATCCATATGCGACAGTCCGATTTTTCTGTTTTTGTGGCCGCCGCTTGTTACGTGACTTCCTGGTGTTCACGTCACGTGTGATGCGACCTCTTGTTTTGACTTTTTTAATTCATGAATTATATTATTATTTTATATATAAGATAATGCCCATAAATTTTGACAACCTATTTATTTATAATATATATTTTCTTAGGCGGCTGGGAATCCCGAACCTCACATAAAAGGAGCTCTAATTTAGTAAACCTATACCCCTACGATGGTCTTTCACACTCAACGGCCTAAATAGGGCTATAATCTATTCACCAAATACAAGCTACGGTCTGTGAGGACGAGAATCGTTAACCTTTTTGGTACGCAGGATCCTCACTAATAGAGGCAAGCACAGAGCATACTAAAATCTTTCTGTTGTGTAGGATCCTCCATTAGAGGTAAGCACAGAACATACTCGGACTTGATTAAGAGTTTTCCTTCATTTTCATGAAAACTATGAATTTGAAGGAATCAAAGTAGGAAGTAGTTTTAAAAACCATGGTTGAGAGAAAACTCAGTTTTTTTTTTTTTTTATAAGGATTTTAGTTTAAGTTTGCCCTTCAAGAGGAAGAGGCATACATATTTATAGTTTTGAGGCCTTACAACATGACAAGCTTACGTGATAAGCAAGCTTACATGATAAGCAAGCTTACATGACAAACCCAACATAATTATTACAGACATAAGAATTAAAGACTGAAACCTATAAAAGGATAATTATTACAATATAGTACACTCATGACTAATAGAAAAGTGACTAGGCGACAAGTGGTCGACAAACTTTTCGAAAAGTGAAAATTATTGTTGACAGGTAGCAAACATGTGAAACTATGACTGCTTTAGCAAAAGAGATCAGTCTGAATCAAGATTGCAATAAGCATCATCCTCATCTTTTGAATCTATGGCTCTACAGATAGAACATGACTCATGATATGAACGATCATCAAGGGATGGTTCATAGGTTTTGTCATCCTCAAAAGAATTTGGTAATAGCAGAGATGAGTTTGGTGTAAGGTTCATTAAGTTGATAATGCTTGAGTCTTCTCCATTTATTTCCTTAAGGAATGCCTTAAGGGCTGGTCCAAACTCATGATAAAGTCCTGGATAGTCATAAGTTAAATGTCACATGTAATTCGTGTTGACTGTCCATAGAACTTTAAAAACAAGATTTTACCTGAATGACCTGTTTAATACTTATATACAAGTAACTTTTGAAAGCAATCTCTAGATTGAGCTTCCAGAGGTTATACTGGCCAGTGAGTTTTTCAAGCTCTTTTCTCCATTCTGTCAAATGACCAAACAGTTAAAGAAAGGTAAAAAGAAGTGAGTCTTTATGCGAAGACTCATGGAGATGTCCGTACAGTGCCTATAAAGGAAATATTATGACATGTGAATATAATACAGACAAACATCAAAGATACCAAACAGAGTTCATGGTGAATTGTGAGAAAGATCATAGGGAAAAAGGTTCCATATAGGGTTTGACAAGATTGGCTATTCTATGGGAGTGACCTTCTTGTTGGATTCTGTCAAGGTAAGCCAAATAATGACTTTTAGCAAAGCTTTGGATTTTTTGGGGACTGAGAGTAGACTTTAGGTGTTCTTAGAGTAGTTCAAGAGGAAAATTAAACTGTTGTGGTGAATTCATGGTTGTAATGTTCTCGAGTTCAAACTGGGGGTTGAGTTTGATGAGCTGGGTGTGGCTATGAGGATGAATGGTATAGGTCTGATGGAGATATAATGAAAATAGCTGTTGGCTTGACAGTAGGTCGGGAAAACATATAAGCTATTATATTGTTGTCTCCCTTCACATGACATACAGTAAAACTGTACCTCGAGAACCATTTTTTCAATCTTATTAACAGTAGGTTAGATGGAATCTTGTTCTTGAAGTTGAGGACTTTGAGAAAAGACGAGTTGTTCATTTCAATTATAAAGTGTCTGATCTTCAGATAAAAATCAAATTTTTCTATGTCATATTTTACAGCATAAATCTCTTTGTAGATCGTGTGATAATGTTTTTTATTTTCTTTGAAAAATCCATTAGCATGTCTATAGTAAGTTTTTTTGCTGTTTTTCTCCTCGATCAGTACAACACCCTAGTTTTCATCACTTGCATCAGTCTGCAGAATGACCTGTCCATTTAACAAAATAGCCAAAGGTGGCAGATTTTTTGCAATCTGTTTTATCTTTTTTACCGTTTCTGTATGTGCGTGACTCCATGATCGAGATTCTTTATTTAATAAAGTTGAAAGGATTGTTTTATAATGTGCCAATTGTGGAAAGAATTCTCTGACGAAATTGATTATTCCCAAAAACGGTTGCACTTACCTTTTGGATAAATGTGAATCTAGAAAGTTATGGAGATGTTCTATCAAGTGGGATCCTAGTTGGTACTTACTTTGATTTATATCAATCCCGAGAAAAGTTACAGTATCTGTTCCAATAATACTTTTCTTTTCAAAAAGCATTATTCTATGCTTGTTTGCAATTGAGTGAAATTATAAAAGTAGATCTTGGTAATCTTTTTCATTTTTTGAAAAAAGAAGGATATCATCGATGTAAATCAAAGCTGAGTGGAGGATAGAATAGAATATATTTGTCATTGCCTTTTGGAAAAGTAATGGTGCTATTTTAAGTCCAAATGACATGACTGTCCATTGATACTGGGCATCTGGTATGCAGAATGATATCTTGTAGTGCTCAGTTGGATGGATGCCTAATTGCCAGAATGCACATTTCAAATCAAATTTGGAAAAGATGACTGCTTCTGCCAGCTGTGACAATAATGTTATCATTCTTGATAGAGGAAAATTGTCATCTTGTAGGAATTTATTCAAAGGCTTGTAGTCTATAACTAGTCTTTTCTTTCCTCGAACTTTTTCTAATCTTTTCTCAACGTAGAAAGCTTGACATGTCTATGGCAAAGTGGTAGGCTCAATAAGACCTTGAGAAAGGAGCTGTTGACATTCTTCTCTTGCCATTTTGAGATCAGTATGATTCATCCCTGAATGAGTTGCTTTTATAGGATTCACATCTTCATTAAGCCTAAATAACAGATTAATGAAGAATTCTAGATTTTTCCATAAAGGATTAAGATGATTGAACTGATCATGACTTTCTACACACAGTTTTAACAACTTCTCTTGAACTTGAGTGTAGTTGGGAGGTACTGTAGTGATGGAGAACATGTTGGCAATAGAGACAAAAGGTTTAAAATCTCTTTTACACTTGATGCCCATGGGTAAGATCCTGAGATTTTTTGATAAATAGTAAAAATCTCATCCAATAACAAGATCTTTTCTAAGGAGATCAGTACTTAGGATTTTTGTCCAGATTGTTAGATTAGGAAGAAATTTAATCCCAATTTTACTTTGTTATGAGCTTCGTATGAAAAATTTTTCCATCAGTAGCAATGAATTCTTCTTTATGTCGGACCCAGTATTCTGAAGGTAGAATTTTTAGGTTTATGAAGGAGTTGTAAGATCCTGTGTCCATGAAGGCTATGGCTGAGATAGGTTTTGAGTATTTGCAGGTGTAAATTTGGACATGGAGATGTGGATTGACAGCTGGTTTGTGTATGGAGTCTGGGTTAACAGTGAAAGTATTTTTTGAAGTTTGGAGTGACATGACAAACTAAATCATGAAGGCACTAGGACATGACTCATCATCTGTGGATGAGTATTCAGATTCTTTATCGGATTCTAAGGCTGAAGTGGTTGGGAAAGCAAAAGCAGTCTCTTTGTCCATATCTTCTTGTTTTGAGAAGATAGACTCAATATCTGCATCAGATGGAATATTGACACCTAGAAGTTTTTCAATTGCTTGTACATCTTTGCAGATTTTGTCTGCTTATGGGGACATTTTTTTATGAAGTGACCCTTTTTCCCATATGCATAGCACCAAGTGCTTTTTGAGTCACAGACGTGCTTCTTTTTGAAATAGCGAAATCTTTGTCTCATTTTCTTGTATCCATTATGATACCTATTTTTGCTTTTAGAAAAGGAACGGTAGTGATGATTTTCCTTTATTTTATAGTGGCACTGTTCCTTGTTTTTGCACTTTATCTTCAGATTTAGACACTTGCATATCTTTACGTACTTGTGTTCTTTTTTCAGCATCTTTGAAAAGAATTGCTGAGTGGTACAGAGTTCATTCAGAGACTGTAGCACCATTTGCTGGACTGACTTAACGTCAGTTTTCTGAGAGGTCTGTTGGTTGCATCAATCTTTCTTTGGAGTTCATCTTGAAGCTCTGTAGGAAGAAAGTTGATGTATACCTGCCTAAGACTCTCATCTTGTGCACCATTAAGGGAATGATATCTGGATGTCATTCTTCTGTAATGTCTTTCAAGATCTTCTCTTTTTAATGAACAACATCTCATTTCAAAGAACTCTTGGCGTTCTCTTCTGTAATATTGTTGAACATCACCAATAAATTCTCTAAATAATATATCTGTTACTGCATGAACATCAAACCATAAAATTTTTATCTGTGTATATTCATCTAAGGACTAGAACCAATCTCTGAGAGATCCTATGAATCTGGACACAAATTCTCTAACAATTTATTCAACAGTTTGTTCTGATTTTGCAACTTGCAAATCTAACCAAGCACTCATTTTTGAAATTCTGTTCCTTCATTTTTCTGGAGGAATATCATCAAAAGTAAATCATGGACCATTGGTAGGTTTAGGAAGGTTTAGATAGGTTGTTGTGGTGGAAATTGATTTACGTTTGATGGTTCTTCCATAATAGGTGTTGGGCTAGTAGTAGATGTTTCATCAGATGGTTGGTGAGTTGTAGCGAATGATCTGGAAGGATCAATTCTGGATGCCATAAGCATCTTGGAAATGTTGATATAATGTTTTTGTGTGAGCAATGATGGTATCTCTGGCTTAGTATCTGATGAAGAGTCTTCAGTACTGTATACTAAAGAGCTGGTAGATGATACAGATGGTTCTCTGTAGGCAAGCATAGCAGGAGGATGAGATTGTGTTTCTAGTGCTTTGCCTTTGTCTTTTGGTGGAGCTGATGGTTTAGGCTTTGTTGTTTGAGGTTGCTGGGCCAAAGGGATTTTTCTCAAAAGCATTCCTGTTGACTTGAAATACTTTGAGTCATCTGGTAGCGAATATGATGGTGAATTGGACTGTGGAAAAACTAAAGAAAATGAGTATGAGTAGATTTTTGGTATGTAAGTTGATAGAGATACTGGTGGGATAGAAGATGGCTGAGGAGGATAAAGAAAAAAATCTCTCTCCGTTTGACTTTTTTGTTCTTTAAGACTCTTGATTTCTCTCTCTTTCCGTCTAAATTTTGAATCAAAATACCTTTGATCAATATATTGTCTGAGATCTGCATCTAGTTGTGAGATTCTGGACTGTAGATTTAGGTATAAGCCCCTAAATGTTGAGTCTATTCCCTGAAGTCTTTGATCAAACTGTGAGACATGTTTTTCTACTTTGTCAAGCTTTTCATCAATTCTCTGAAGAACTCTATTATGGGATCTAGAGTTCTGAGTTTGCCAATTCAGCACCTGTTCAGTTTGTGACAGGTGATTTCTAGTTCCATCTGAATTGATCTGTGTTGTTTGAACAAACGGTCTGGATTTTGTGAAGTTTGTTGGATCCACTGTTTGTTGAAGAGGAGGAAATTCTTCATCATAACTGGGCTTTGATGCCATGAAAGCATATGGCATAGCTTGAGAGTTATCAGCTTTTTCTTTCTTCCTAGATTGTCATTCCAACTGAGAGCAAGCGAGCAAGTTTGCTTCTCTTTCCAAAGTGAGCCAGCCTTCTTCAGGAAGGACTCGTAGTCCTTCTTCATAAATGTCCAAGGGCTTTTTGGTTTCTGAGTTTTTTATTCCAACCCAAGGACTATCTGGATCATCTGGACGATGCCTTTTCTTATTGTTGCAAGGACTTTTTCCATTATCTATGTAGATAATGTCATCGTCTTCCCATCTACATGGACAATCTGGTCACACATGGATGAATCTACATCCCAGATGAAATGTCCATTAACTTTATCTGTGTAAATTAGTACATCTACACCTTTGAACTCATGGATGAGTGGATCTCCTAAGCTGGTTTCTTCAGATCTAACTGGCTGGACCATGAGAGAATGGAAGACAGGTGGTGGAGGGCTCTGTCTGTGTTGAACATGCTCATAGGTAGTTTTGACTGTACCATCTTGTTGTTGTTCATATTTGACATCTGTAGCAACAACAAGAGTGTTGTTTTCTCTTAACAATTTTTTATAACTCGTGATCCATTCAAGAGGCATGAGTTATGTAATTTTGGCCCCCCTTCCCCCCGTCATACACTTGGTCGCTAGAGACTCCTCAAGCCACCAAGCCATCACTCACTAACTCGATATGCTTCCTCTTACTTCTAGATCAACCCGCCGACATAGAACTAAGAGAAGACTGCATGTGAAATAACACGGCCCAACCCATAACAACATGTTCTGCCGACTTAATGCCCCTCTTGGTTATAAACCAACACCACTTGGTCCAGCTCCTTCTTTGTGAGGTATTTATGTTTATAAGAATTATACCTGGGATGGATCTAAAGGACTATTTAGATCAATCAAAATAGGACGTTAGTAGCATGACCCAAAATGCTACTCTCAATTAGGAGGGATTCACCCATACAGAAGTGGGGGAAAAACCCACATGAGGATGGGAGGTCAATCCATACAAATGATAAGAGACTATTATTATTATGATTATTATTATATGAATATTATATTATATATTATATATAAATTTTGATTTTTAAGGGATGGGGTGTCGAACCCATGCCTCTTACAAAGGGAGGCATGGGGGTTGCTGGCGCCTACCAACGACGCCAACAACCAACCGACATAAGAGTGCTTTTCATGTTAGGTTAACAACACAAAATATATATATATATATCGTTATTAGCCAATGTTTTATATAAATATCTTTTTGACTCTCAAACAGACTAATTACATGTTATACCCAAGTTACCCATTTTGCCCTTAAGTCAAACATTCCCTTCAACCAACAACAAAATGACGGAAATGCCCTTATTTCAACCAATAGCAAAATGACAAAAATGTCCTTCTTCTTATTCATCTCCTCCTCCTCCATATATTATTTCGTCACCCTTTTTCTATTCTCTTCAATTTTTTTATCCATTAAAGATTATTTTGTGCACCCATTGAAGGCTCTTTCACTCCAAAAAATACACATTTAAGCTTCTTTCTTTCCAACAAATCTCACATTCAAATTTTTCTTCAAACTTAAAGGTATGTGCTTGTTATTTATTCGTTTTTAAATTGTTTGTTCACATTGTTTAGGTAAAGACTTTATGAGTGATATTTTGTTGTGATTTTATCTTATGTCAGTCCGATTTGCAAACAATGAAAGAAATCGCGAAGGGATTGAGATTCTGCAATGATCGGATTTTATGGGGCATTAAAACCCAGGCCCATAAAACACAGTATAAAGCTAGGCAACAATTTATTTATTTTTTTAAATTTTTTTGTTGAAGTTTGGTATTAATATTTAGGGTTATATGAGGTTAGATTTGATTGTATTTGTTGGATTTGGTTGGTTTGTGCTTGAAAATGTAGGTTTTCCTTTGTTTAGAAAAAAAACCCCTATTTTTTAATCAGCATAACACGAAACCGGGTTTTATGGGTCAGTAAACTCAGTTCCATGTTTTATGGGCTATTAAAACCTAGTTTTTGTTTTTTATTTTATTTAAGTAATATCAGAAAATAATAATATTTATAAAGTATTGAATTAAGATGATTTAATTAAATTTGAAATGTTTAATATATTAAATGATTTTTTTTTTGTTAGTGGTGCATTGCAATTGGTTATTGAACATTATGAGTGTATGGATGAGAATAAATTATTTTCCTTCAATTTTACAAGAATGAGTGAAGTGACGATAATAATCAAATACAATGGAGAGTGGAATGAGAATAACTATATTGGAAGTGAGATGTTCATGATAGAAGCTACCAAGAATGTCAATTTATCTCGATTGATGGACTTTATTTACACAGTGACTGACATTGATAGAAGAATATAAGACATTCATTTGCATTATTTACTTTGAGTTAGGGGAATGCCCACAGTTAAGATACTTATCACAATCAATCTTAGTTTTTGGGGTGTCATTTTGGATAAAAAAAAAGTTGATTACAAAAATATTTATATTGATAAGAATGTGAGAGATTTTGGAGTTATAAGCCTTACCGTCCCTCCATATACAACCACCTCAATACTAGAGCTAGGGCATGTAGAGATAGATGTGAAAAGAAGAGAGAAAAGATGGCAGCAATGCCGAAAAAGATTGAGATGAAGAGAAGTTGGCATGAGAGAAGGTGGTAATGGATGTCTGGCGGAGGTGACGGCAAGCGACAAAGTACGAGCAACGAGGTTAGAGAAAAAAAGGAGACTAGGGAAGTTTGAGAGAGAGAGAGAGAGATCGGTAAGGTTTGAGAGAAAGTGCTAAGTGACTGGAAAAAATTGATTTTTATTCAATATTTTTTAATTTTTAAATAAAAATATCTTTATTTTTTATATTTAATATTATTTATTTATTTTAATTTTTCATATTTTAATTAATACATTTTTTAAATTTTCTTTGCATTTTCACTTTTATCCCTAGATTTAAATGATCAACCTTATCCACCTAACGAAATCTGTTACCATCAGAATATTACCATCTTTTTATACGCTTTCAAGGGGTATTCTGGATGTTTAATTAGAAGTCAGACGATAATTTAGATAAAAACAAAACATGGGGAAAAATGAATAATCTATTAAAAGTTAGAGATTTTTGGGATTATCCTTAAAATTTATTATATCTTTTTTAAATAGGTATATTTATATTTTTTAATTTTAAAATATTTTTACTTCATTTAAATTAATTTAAAAATGTTATCCAAGTCGACCTTTATGTATGATCATCGCTACATCTCCGGAGAGAGAGGGGTCCTCGAACACCATCTCTACGGTCTACAATGACCACGTGATTTTGGCCATGAGTTGATCATGCATTTGGAAAGAAAAATCCCGAGTGTCATTTTAAGTGCAGCAAATTTTTATCAGTTAGATCCCACTAAACATGATACAAGTTTGCACGGTTTAATGATTGATCAACTATGTTACATTGCATTGGACTTGCCCACTTGCAATGTTATCAATAATAACAAATACAACAGATCATCTGCTGATGTCCATTATTTACCGGTCTGCCACTGCTGCAGACGTCAGAAAAATTTACCCATTCAAGAATAATATTCTATCAGTGAAACAATTGATTCCAATTAATTTAAGCAATAATCAAGACTTGCTCAGATAGGCTGGCCCAGCGATTAGATATGCAAGCTGCGATCTAAGAGTATTTATATACACGATAGATTTTTATTTTTTTCCTTTGATCTTCTACAGAATGTTTGTGGCCTGTGTATGTATGCACAAGTACTTAAAGGGAGAGTCGACAACCGAAAACAATGAGGCAATTTTGCATAAAATTGCAATTACAACTCAATTCATTCCGGCCAATGATGAATAATTAATGTGGTACATAAGCCACTCAAGAAATTAAAGCAGCACAACAGTCCGGATCTATGTAACACAACCTCAATTGCGAATCCTCTTCTTCTTGAGAGCTGGGCAGATGAACTGATGTGCCTTACTTGTGAAAGAATATACTTCTCTTCTTTCCTTTTCTCCTTTCGACAGCCTGCAACAGTAAGTAAACATCCTTTCACTGTAAAAGCCAAAAAGTCCAGATACGATGCCAAATAAAGAGACAGTGTTGACCCAATATAGGATGAACTCAGCCTAAAATTCCATTTCCATGCACAACAGAACTTAAACGTGCTTGTGTTTGTCCAAAGGTGAGATCTTGTTCACCATGAGAATCCATGTACATCAATGGCACCAGGATTTAGAACAACGAATATGAGATGTATTGAATCTTAATCCTACATTTATATAACCTCATTCTGATACTAACAACCATATTTAAGCAGTATGCAGAATGCTACATTACTTGAAAGACAGTGATCCAGACAAAAAGATAACAGGTCTGAATTATTGCTTCTATGTACAAGAAAAAGGGTATAGGTTGAGTGTTCATTTATTTCAACTGAAATCGGAAAAGGTCTTTCATTCATTCAGAAAGAAAAATGGTTCATAAGGGAAGGACTATACCTTTATGTTAAACAATCTCAAGGTGAGCACAATTGCATCCCTTGAACTGCATAAGAACAAAAACACCAATTACACATGGGCTTCGAAATTGAAAAGATTCTATAAATAGTAGACAGCTGCTGCTTTGGGTAACATACAGCAGGAAGCTGAGATAAACTACAACATTCCCAGAGGTAGATAAGAGAATTCCTACTGCAATTGGGACATGATTTACAAAAGAAAGTTAACCTCTGGAAGACTAGAACTATAAAAACACCTTACGACTCAAGGCACCTGTAGTTTTCCAGATGAAGAATTCCTATTCAATAGTAGGTACAGAACCAAAAAAGGTGGTTTTATTTACAACTTCAATTCATCAGTTTGAGCAGGAAGGATTCAGCTCCTCTCTCTCTCTCTCTCTCTCTCTGTGAAAACAATAGGTCATATCATGTAAATGACCAGTTTGATGTCAATTAAACTGTACAAATTCAAAATCCCTACCATTTCATCTTTTTTACAGTAAGAGAGGTTTCTTTGGAGAAAGCCTAGACAATTGTAATTGACCATTCCAATGGAAGAAAAAAAAGTAAGGTCAAAGTAAGCTTGCGCACTCATGGTCGACAAGAAAACATCAAAAAATTAAAAGAAATATGTTGGTTACTATCTATAAAATATAAACACCCTATGTATTGAAAAAGGAGTTGACTATTAATCAGATTTAAGTGCAATTAAATCAACTATATCCATTGCATAAGTACAAAAGGGTAGATGTTTGCCATCATCAGAGTAAATACATTATGTTTATTGCACGGAAAACATTCTGAACTTCTTTGTCTTTCTTCCTATAGAGACTAACAGGAAAGGTCTAGAATGTACCAGCTAACATCTGCTGCATCTGCTCGTAAATGATGCTCATCACCGCCAGAACCAACTATCAAAAATTCTGTTGGATTTGCGTAAGGAATTGAAACCTGCAGAAAGGAAAAAGGTTTGAGCAAAAACTGCCTACATGATCATCATGAATTTATAGGGTTAACAAAATAATTGCAGTCGTCAGTGGCTCAAGAAAACGTAAAATATACATGAAGATGTTCAATGACTGAAAATAAGAGCTCGGTGATGTACCATGCCATTCAAAGTTACAGGACAAAGATGTCCAAGTTCTACAAGTGATGACGCATAAAGCTATTTTCATCAATTAAATTGCTATTACAAATTTAGATTCAGCACTTTTCAATTATCATTATAAAAGTCAAAGTTTGGATAAAGCTAGTTTATTTTTTTGGTGTACTACTTCATTTTGAATAAAGTTTTCTGTTTCCTATCATAAACAGTAAAAATAAAAAAGGTTAAAATATAACATCAGATCAAATTCACAAAGGAAGTGAGTTTCCTCAACGCTGGATTCTAATGAAGTTGAGTCACAAACTCCAAGCTGAATAGGTGCTCTGTTCCCATAACTGCCACACAAGAATAGTTCTTCAGTTTGAGTTGAAAGCTTGACCATCATCCTTATTTCTTCTTCTTCAATCAATCTACTTTCTTTGCTTAACATTTTTCCAAGAAAACCCTAAATTTGGTAGATCAATAGGGTATGAAGCTTTATATCGACCTCTTGAGATCTTAAAAATATATGCAAATCAGCGGACTCATTGCATGTATCTGGATAACATTGTCATTGAACTGTTGAAAGCTTAAAAAACAGTGACATTTTTGAGGGTTACATCCATAGAGGCATAAAAAAATTTTAACAACCTTCACCTTCACCAACACCAAGGAATTATAAATGAAGTCATTACGAAAATACTTGTAAAAATTATACTTCAACAAACTTTGAGGAATCTTCTACATGCTTATTTGATTAAATCAGTCTTAGCCAGAAACAAAGGGTTCTGCAAAAAGATTGTAAAACATATGTGCATATTTATGTGTGTTACCCACCCAGGAATTTATTTTTCTATCAAAACCAATATTCAGTGACATCAGTCTGCAATATTCGCACTATTGTTTCAATATAAGCCACGATAACATCTGGAAATTTATTATGTATTATACTTAATTAGAGACCAACCACCAAGAGCAGCTCAAGATTCATGGCTAACTAGCTCATCTAATCAGGTAGACGACCCTGAACAGACGATCACGAAACCTAGACACTAAGGACAATAGCCAGGTAAGCCAGACTCGAGCAACAAGAAGTAAAGTTTGTTGGGCTAGTGGATTATGGAAGACACAATATTGTTCGTTGAGAAATCTGCTTCTAGCTAAATATGACAAATTAGCATGAGGAAAGATCACTTGTTTTTATTTCTTGGTTGGAACTATGATGGAATTATCAAATCCCAGTTTTCGTTACTTTCATCTAATGATATGCTGCAACCAAATTATCCTTAAAACATTTACAATCTCCTGGTTTCATTTTAAACCAAGCTTAAAGGCCTACTTGTGGAAATGAGTACAGCTATCAACTAATCAGGCTTTCCGAGCTAAAGGTACAAGTACTACAAGTGAACCATATTCCACAGTTCGGAACAAAACTGAAGCAGCAAGTTCATCAGTTTCCACCTCCTTAAATCTTATAACTTATACATGTTCATAAGCATTTCAAAATATTATGATCTCAAACCTACAATTTTATCCACAATATCATGTGGTCAGGCTTTTCTTACAGAATCACAACTAGCATTCAAGTACAAAGTCTTACAGTTGTGGATGGTGAAAACTTTTCAGTGATTACAGCACCACTGATTCCACCGCATTTTATACTGTAACCTTCCCTCTTAATAGCCAATGTAGCAGGTTCCCATATACCAGAATATACAGTCTGTAACATCAAAGTGCATATTTAATTAGGCCAAACCTTTCACAGGTGGGAACAAAAATAAAGAATCAGTGGGAAGTGCTTTAAGAACCAAAAAGGTAAACATAACAAATATATATATATATATATATATGAAGTCCTTACCGACAAGGATACATTGTATGATCCATGACCGCTAGAAAGAGTTTTCTCTATGCAATTCTCCATCTCAGGACCTGTGAACAGCAATGGGAACAAATTAGCAACTGACATTAGCAAAATTGCATTGTGTGAAGGCCCAAGCAGAGAACAATGTCATAAGAGAAAATACATCAACCGTACCAATAAGTTTTAGTTGCCAAAGAACATAAGAAAAATTTATGAAGTTAATTTAGGCAAGGTTATATAAATATTATCTAGACAACTTAGGGAAGATCATAAAATACTTATCTAGTCAACTAGGAAGAGATTAATCATGACATAATGGATAACTGGTATTTTCCTTATTAAGAAAAAGAAAGTATAATGTTGGTTACACATCATATTATCCAAAATGACTTGTATTCTATTAAAATTTTGTCCAACACTGATGCATGGAGTCAGCTCAATATTTTTCTTTTCTATCCAAGAAACAGAAGTATACTTCTACTGATAAAAAGAAAGTGATATACAGATAAGTGAAAAACAAGTATAGAACCAAAAGCAATAAATCTGTAAGGAGGGCTTGATACACAGCCCCTCTGTTAACTACTAACATTCTTTATTCACAAAAAGTGAATTTCTTTTTCAGACGAAAAATGGGATTCACATGTAATTGATGATAAAATTGAAACAATTAATGTATAAGCAATCCTTACAACTGACTGCAAGTTTGCAGTTCTCTAAGGTTTTTACAAACATCTCAATTTCCAATCATACACAGTAAACAATGAAAGCCATGCAATATGAGATGAGAAGCACCAACATTCATCCGAAACTGGTAGGAATGGCAGCATTATTACTTACCACAAGTGATCTTTCTGTGATCATTAGCAAAGACCTTTACAAGCTCTCCCTACAATCACAAGAAAGCAAGTTATGTAGACAACAAACAACAATATGTATCTCATATGAGATGCATATAAATAATCATAAGGACAAAAACCAAGTGCCTGAAATCTTATACAGGTATTTTTATATCACAGGTGACATAGGATGTTGTGACTATTTTTACCAAACCAGTCTCAACAGACGACGATATTGATCAAGTTAAAATGACCACCAATATACTCTTTCTTTCTCTCCCTTTCTAGACTTAAAACTAATAAATTTGCCAACACAAGATTAAACCACAATTTTAACTTTTCCATGTAATAAAACCCTATCTTAAACAAGTGCATCCAAATTAAACACTAGCAACTGTAATTCTCCCAAGCGTGCTGAGAAAAAAAAAAAAAAAACAATTTAGAAGCATGGGATACAGCTTTACATGCTATAACTTTGTCCGATGGTAATTACATGTTTAACAAAAAGGAGAAAAAGACGAACAGCTTAAAATAATGAAAAATAGTTCAAAACCAGATTCTTGAGAGTGACTTCTTTCCCTTTTTTTTTTTTTTTTTTTTTAATTATTATTATTAATATAATTATATATACATTTAAGGATTGCAAACAAGAGTCCTTTGCTAGGCCTACCAACAAATTTACTTATTGAACTAGCAAAGGTTAGTAAATCCAAAAGCGGTCTTGAATACCTAAGATCAATGAAGGAATCTTTAATCCCTCTTAAATCAATTTCTGGAGGACTAGAAGCTTTGATGCCTATTTCTATTAGCTCAGCATTTCTTTAAATGTAAATTATGTGACAAAATTATTGGAATGTTGAGCAACAGCTGGAGGAAAATAAAAAACCCTAAATGTTGTCGCAGTTCTCCTTTTATGTATTTGAAAAGACCAAATTCAGAATACAGTTAATAACCTAAATGAGTTTGGCTTAAAATTCATTGTTTCAATTACACAACTGTTTCAATTTAAGGCAAAGCCAGCAAGTGGCTGCAGAAGTATACTACTTGCTAGTGAACCCACAAGTGAAGCTCAAGAAGATGACAATTAATCTTATATAGAAGAGGTAAAAAGACAGAGAAGAGTCAATGTGACAATGGAGGTCACAACCAAATAGGCTAGTCTTTGGGCTGTAGATCTATACAAAAATATACAAATTATAAAAATTTAACAATTCTCAGCACAAAATAATTGCAAAGGTTAGTATAACATTAGCAGAGGATAAACAGGACTCCCAATAAAGCACAACACCTGGAAGCAAATAATTAGGAAAAGCCATGAAGGTCCACAAATTGCGCAGCCAAATTCAACATATACTTTTAGAAGCTCACTAATTTGTCATCAACACAGTAACTCCCTACTTCAGTTACATGTTTCCAGTAGTTACTGAAAATGCAGAAAATAAGACACAGAAGAAACATATACATGCACACACATACCAACAGATTGAGAAGCACCATCAACTACAATTTAACTGAGAGTTAATACCTTACGCTTCCTGTCATCAAGAGGCTGCACTTCAATAGCAAGATATGAATTTACATCATCAGCAGTAACAAGATAGGTTGGCTGCTTCGCTCCTGCCATAAGAAACTAGTTGAGATCCAGATTCAGAAATAAGGGCAGAAATGAACACATGAAAGTATCAAAGAGAACAAGGAGAAGTCTACCATCAATGTAATTAACAGATCCATCTTCCAAATGGCGTACCCACTGCCAATGTAATAAGCGGTGCAACACCATATAAGTAACATACACATTCAAATAAACTATGAAGTAATAACGACAATTCACTTTAATCAAAAAAAATTTCATAACCAAGGGCAATAACCAGTGAGATAAAGGAAACAAAGAATCCAATAAACGCACCTCGAAATTACAACTAGTTGTTCCATTAATAGAGTATCCGCATGCCTGAAGTTGTCGTCCAGGAAAAGCTTCACCTGAAATTTGGAGACCCTCTATAGCTGGCAAAGCATCATCATCTGCCGCTGCATATTGCAATTTTTTAATTTTGAGATAGTCAAAACCAGTGCTCATACCGGGTACCAGACTTTGAAGTACAAAAGCTCATTACCCTCAGAAAAAGATGAAGAAGGTTCTTCAAGAACCGGTGGCAAATAAGGAGAATATGAGGAATTGGCCTCATCAAGGTTGGTGTTATAAGGAGGGTTTCCTGTTGCCCAATTAGATGAATGATCTCTCTCATTCTGGTGTTGCTCTGCTTCAGGATCATCCATCTCACTGTTGTTGACAGGCACAGAAAATTTGACTTGCTTATTGGCAGTTTCATCACCATATTGTGTAGCATGTACATCATCCTGAGTGCTGGCAAACTGTGCAGGGATATCTTGGGAAGCAGGATTCCTGATCAACAACCAAGTCACTCGCTCAGGACACCAAGTTTATGCCTACTGCCTATAACATGCAATTGTTATAACCATTAACAATCAGTCAATGACCTGATGTGCAATTACGAATGTATCATCCTATAGAAGATAAAAGTAGTTTCAAAAAAATTAAAAATAGGAAAAGTTCACTAGTTGAAAAAAGGAAGAAGTTATAAACTTCAAATTAACCTTAAAAAGACTATGATGTATGATCTTCAAGTTATACCAAGATATGCATCTTCAGAGAGCCAAAGACAACAAAAGAATCAACACTTAATCAACAGCTGAATTCTCATATTAGTTCTGCAATGCAAAGTGTAAGCTAAGAGCTCATTTCTTAATTGTAAATATAAAAGTTAATCCTCCAAACTTCTGGCACCCTTTATTCATCTCAATTTTGTAAAGCTAAGACTGTACGAGCTTTCTTCTTTTAATTTTCTTCTTCAGGTGACATGAAACTGAGATTAGTGTTTGTGGGAAACAATGAATACAGCTTAATTCCACGATATAAACTAGGAATATAGATTACAACAGAAAAAGCCTAGTAGTTGATTTGCTGGCAACATTAAAAACTCTTCTAATATTTACCATGTGTGGGATTACTGCCAGAATGAAAGATTAAGCAACTCCTCATGTTAAGATGCATCTCTGGACAACCATTTATTCAAGCATGACCAATCATCATAAGAATCCAATGAAAACAGAACCCACCAACAAATGCAGATGGTTGTTATTTGTACATGCAGTTCACAGTAGCAGTCTCCATTTTGACCAGGCTCACCTGCTAGCAAGAGGTGAATACTTCCTCATGTCATCATCCAGGTTTTTTCCGATGACACCACCGAAACCACCCTGATGTTGACTCAAGAATTCCCAACTAGTGGCTACTTGAACATCAGAAGTTGTTGACAGTTTTCCATGTGAATATGCTGGCTGCGGTACCAGTTCAAGCCCATTTTTGTTCTGACAGAAAATGATAGAATTAAAGAAACCTACTATGAGACAATTAAGTAGTTGAAGTAGACATATGAGCATACTGAAGTATCCAATGCTGCACCGGTGGACTGAGATGGTGACTGCGGAGCAAGAGTGGAGTGGTTAGAATCTGAATGCCATGGAGCTAATTGATACTGTGACTCCTTAAGCTTGGACTGGTACCAGGGAAACATCAATTCATCATGAGAAAATAAAGCAATTATGCAGAATCTAATACATTATAAAAATTCACACAATCAAGATAAAAACCATATACGACAGGTTATTAACATCATCTTTCTGCATAACATACCTCAGTAAGAATGAGCTTCTCTTGTAGATGTTTAAACAGGACCTGCAGACAAAGAATACCCTGATAGTAAACATCATGCAAGTCAAGTATAGAAAAAGAAGCAGATTTGGTACACTGGAGGCCATCTAACATGTGTTTCATACTTTACACACTTTCATCAAAATATTATAAACATTTGACCAATTGAACCAAATACTATGACACTGATATGCTAGGGAGAGAACTTCGCTTTAAAACTTTTGTTTTTGTAGACCCTTATAGAGATAGTTGGAAGACAAGAGTCCAAACATAAGTCAGATCTTAATTTGGGCTATTTTCAGGGAAAGATAAATGCCAAGGATGCAAAGGAGAAGGAAGAGGTGGAGCTTGCAGATGCAGTGGCGTGTGATGTAGAAAAACGATCTAGAGTAATTCAGATCACCTTTTTCTCCACTAACTCATTGCCGTTGGTCTTTGGAATGAACTTTTTGAGGTAGCTCATTATTGTGTGCCAAGCTAACTTTCTGTGAAGATATTCTTGCTTAAATTTTCCATCCGCTTAGTGGGGGAAGTAAAGCTCAACACAATTGGAAACGTGCAATGATGGCTCTTTTTTGGGTAATTTGGTTGGAGAGGAATAGAAGAACCTTGGTAATCTTGGGTGATAGAGGGGAGGAGGTTCATACGTTATAAGACAAGTCCATTTTTCAGCGTCTCTTTTGGCATCCATATTTACTAAGTTCAAAGAAGTTCCTTCTTTATAAACATTAATTGGGAGGTTGCTGTCAACTGACAGAGGGTTTCTTTCTTATTTACGTGACTGGTCTCCGTATGGGCCTGTCTTTTGGGTTGTGTATTTCATTGCTGCTGGCCCTGAATGTTTTTTGTAAGGTAAGCTTAGCTTGCCCTTCCTTTGTAAATACCTTTTTGTTAAGTGAAAGTTTTTGCAACCTCATTTCACCAAAAAAAAAAATTGTTTTTATTTTTATATTTTAAAAAACAACAAGATGCTCCTTCAAATAAATTGAAAAGCACACAAGATAGAAAAGCTTTCAGACGCTCTAAAATTCTGAATAAGCATAACGGTAATGCACACTGCTTTTAACATTATCCTGCAAGCAATTCCATTGTTGAAGAAAAATATAATCCACATAGACCACTAGATTTTAGCAGCAAACAAATATAACCATAATCCTTCAACACTAACCTATAAATACCATAAACAAATGAAGCCAAATAAGCTTTATCTGTAAGTACTTAGGCCAACCAAGATAGGGATGGGGGCTGTGTTTGTTACATTAATAATTCATTCAACCATCCAAAACAGATAGCATACAATACCTAAAGTTGATTTCTAAATCCTTTTTTTAGGGTAAACCATAATTGCACAAGAAGCTACAACATCAAATAACTAAAAATAAACTCTTCATTAAAGAAGATGCTACTGCTTTAAACAATCCCAAAAAAAAAAAAAAAAAACTACTTAAATCCATCTAATGCTGACCTTGACATTGCTAACAATGGATTGGGCATCAGGCACTGGTGGCTGCAGCGAGTACTCTGCAAGGAGAGGCAGCAAAGACTGTACAAATGTTGATCTCTCTTGTTGTGCAGCCTGAAAAAAACCAAATGCAAAACTTAAATATTGCTTAAGTTTCTTACATAAATAAGACAACAATGAACTCCTAAGGAAATAACACAATCGAATTTTATTCATAACAGGATAAGTAAATGAATGAGAAAATTTACCTGTAGTTGGTATGTTAGATGGATATTTTCCTCAATTATGTCCTGTCTATATGAAAGAGCTTTTGATGCTGCATCAACAAGGTCCTGCTGTTGTTGATCAAAGGCCTGGTACAAAGAAGTCCAAATTTTTTTTTTAGAGCAAAAAAAAAAAAAGAACCATTATCACCTAAATAAACATCACAAAAAGAAAAAGAGAAGGACCAGAAACACAGGGCTGCATACCAGACGCATATAAGCAATTCTCTTTTCCAGGACATATTTTTCATTACGTATTTGTGTTTCCTATAAGCAAACATTTGAAATTAGCCACATCAAAGCAAATGATACACTGAACAATAAAGAGAAGTAAAGAAATGAAGATACACTCATTCATATGACAAGTCAAAAATCATATATTACCTTGATAGAATATTCAGTAAGATGTTTGCGCAACTGCAAAATTTCTTCTTCGTGTTCTCGAATCTTAGCAACAAGGTCCTATGCCAATACAATAGAAGTTTAAATTGTTGACAAGAGAAAGCAAATGTAGTTGAACATATCATGATACCTGCTTCCAGAGGGTAGTAGGATTATTAAGTTCAGGCATCGGCATTAAACCCTGTGTCCGGGGATCGTATTCTCCATCTATGTGGTGCCTAATGGAAAATAAGTTTAGAATATGATAATAAAATGAAGAAAAGAAAGAAAGAAAGAAAAGATGTGTACCTGGTAGGAGAAAAAGAGGTGGTAGATGGTGAAGACAAGTGGGAGGGAGCAGTGGTTTCGGGATGTGGTTGGTTGAAAGTTCCATTGATGTTTGGTTTGGGATCTTGGTGGAGAAGCAGTGGACCAGACGGATCAGCGTTAGAGGTGCTTCTCTGAGGATTGGAAACAGAGTCATGATGAGGTCGTTTAAGACTCTGATTGGGATCAGCATCAGGTCTTTGAGCTACTGATTCCTCTAATTTCTGCCAATATAAAACAAGTGTTTCATATACATACATACATACATACATATGCACGAGAAAGGTAGTTAGTTAGCGCAAGTGAGGAGGAAGAGGAGGAGGATACATAGTTTTCAAGTAGTTGAATTTTGAGTTGAAGCTCCGTCCTGAGACGATTGTTCTCTTCAACCTGTGAAGAAAGAAAGTTACAAACAATAAATAACAAAGGCATGCAAAAGAGGACGAGGAATAGGAAGAAAAGAGATGCCTGTTGCTTGATGGTGGCCTCAGCAGCTTCAACAGCTTTCATCACCTGAAACAAGCTGTCGTTGGTTTCATTATCATCATCATCATTCACCCTCAATCCCGAAAGTCTGTCCGCCAATTTACCACCACCGTGACCGTTCTCCATTTCTCTTTTCACAATTTCATTTAATCAATTCAAAACCCTAGCCGCTCTTATTTCACTGCGTCTGTAATCAGTGTGCGTGTAATTTACGAGTAATTATGAGGGAGAACCAAGAAACAACCCACTTTTGTATTCGTATCGTTGGGTGCTCAAAGCAACACAACGCGTGACCTCGTCTTCGTCTGGTCGCCTCCTCTCACCACACTCTCTCTCCTCTCTCTTTCCTTTCTATTATCTTTTTCTGTTTTTTACCGTCTTTAAATATAAACGTTTTTAACACTCCATATCGATTAATATTCACTTTCACGCCTTTTCCTTTTTTTTTTTTTTCCCTTTTATTATTATTTTTTTTAATAAGTTTTAAACCGAATCATAAGTTAGTTCACCTCTTGTACAGTTGTACACTATAAATTTTGTTAATTACAGGTGTTTCCTCGCTCACAATTTTGTCCCAAATTTTTTAAAAAAAAAAAAAAAACCAACAGAAGAAAACCAGTGAAAGAAAGTTGGTGCCTTTATAGGCTTTCAAATAAGTCCACTCCCTGCCTAAAACAAACATATCAAAACTTGGGATCTAAATCAAAACACCCTCCAACTGAAGATTGTAAAATAATGGAGTCATCCAAATTTTTATGCATTGCCATTGAAAACTACTGAGATTTTTTTACATATTTCAACTATAATAATTTTCATTAAAACTAGCATCTATTTCAACTATAATTATTCTCACAAGAACTAGCAACTATCTTTTTACTATTATAATTCTCATCAGAACTAGCAACTA